>CAJUYI010000266.1:162728-178593 GCA_910591695.1 Galerucella pusilla | reverse complement strand
CGAAGTCCTATAGAATGGCCACCTCGGTCACCAGATCTGACACCATTCGATTTTTTTCTATGAGGGTAATTAAAATCCAAGGTTTATACTACGGCACAAGATAGCATTGGCGTTTTGAAAGAAATAATCATTGAAGAATGAAATACAATTTCAGCTGACACATTCGAACGAGTACGACAAGAGTGTACTAATAGTACATTTTGTCAGGAAGTAGACGGAGCACATTTCGAACACTTGCTATAAGAATCCATTGTTGATATGTGATTAATTAAATTTAAAAAAATAATTTCAACAATTTTGGTATTTATTCAATTTATCCGTCAAAATTAGTTTAATACCAAACAAAATTAATATGGATATGTAGCCGATGTCAATGCCTTTCAAACGAGATATCACTTGCCATAAGGTCCTATTTAAAATTATTGGCCAGAGTGGCACTGTGACGTCATCTATTACAATTACGTCACCTGTTACCATTCGTAGAGAAGTTTACAACACTTTATTTTCACCCTCCAAATTTTATTAATGTAAGTGTGGCCGTTCAAAGATACGATGAGGATGATGAACATTTTTTTTTGTTCTAAAATTTATTATTCGAGCCTGCATAATATTGGAAGTTATAACTTGGTTTTTATTGATCGACCATTACATGCTATTATGCAGAGAAGCTTAAATACAGTATAATTAAATTAAGAATTGATTTTTCGATTAACACAACATAAATCCAAATCCCAATCGTTCACATTCAGCGGCGTAGTAACACCACCACGGGCCTGTGTTCAAGATATTTAATCAAAGTTGAAAGTTGCAGTAAGCTCAGTATAGTAGCCCTAAGCCTGGGCCTGTGTTTTTCGAACACGCTGAACACAGGTCACTACGCCACTGGTCACATTGAACATAATAAACATTGATATTTATAACCTTTTGTATTTATCTTCTGTACTTTCTTTGTGGCATATTAATTATTCTTTTTAATAACTTTTTTAGTAAATTGAACCACAATATTTTAAACTAATTCCTATCTCAATGCATCGGTAGGTTTAATAATGGTCCAAAACAGTAGAATCCCCTTCAACAATATCAATACCAATATTGAAAGGAGGTTCTTCGCCTCTAGATCTCATATTTGGGTGGACTGGCAGCAGCGGTGCTGTCAAGTTCCTATCCATTGGACTTGATGGCTAGAGCCAGACAGAGACTATGGATAGGAGGGGTGCGAACGGAGATGAAATACAGAAATGGATGGATGAGGAAATGGAGAGAAGGTGGTATGAGTATGATGGCGCGCTGAAGGGAGCGAGATAGTAATAGATTACGTCACAATGCCACTCTGGCCAATCATTTTAAATAGGACCTTATGGCAAGTGATATCTCGTTTGAAAGGCATTGACATTGGCTACATAGCCATATCAATTTTGTTTGGTATTAAACTAATTTTGACGGATAAATTGAATAAATACCAAAATTATTGAAATTATTTTTTTTAATTTTAATTAATCAAATATCAGCAATGGATTCTTATAGCAAGTGTTCGAAATGTGCTCCGTCTACTTCCTGACAGTAATACATCGTATTAGTAAACTCTTGTACTCGTTCGAATATGTCAGCTGAAATTGCATTGCATTCTTCAATAATTCTTTCTTTCGAAACGCCAATGCTATCTGGTGCCGTAGTATAAACCTTGGATTTCAAGTACCCCCATAGAAAAAATCTAATGGTGTCAGATCTGGTGACCGAGGTGGTCATTCTATAGGACCTTGCCGGCCGATCCATCTACCTTGATATTCTTCATCCAGGTAACGTCTTACCGCACCATAATAATGTGCAGGAGCACCATCTTGTTGAAATGTTATTTCCAGACGGCCGAATTCATCTGGATTATCTTCCAGAATTTAGGAAAATAGGACCAACTATGTGGTTTCCCAAAATACCTGCCCAAACATTGACTTTTTCTGGAAATTGGGTATGTTGTTCACGAAAGGTGTGAGGATTTGTGTCACTCCAATACCACACATTTTGTGTATTCACATTTCCACTGAGGCAAAAAGTACTTTCGTCACTAAAACAAGTTTTTTTGTGTAATGTGGTTTGACAAATTGTATTTGTCATACATTCACAGAATTTGAGTCTTCTGTCGGGGTCGTCATCCGAAAGGTGGTGCACCATTTTTAACTTGTATGGATGAAATTTATTTTTAGCCAACACTCTGTACTGTAGTTTTACTTACTTCACAGATATACGCAGCTTTAGTTGAAGAGGAAGTAGGGTTTACTACCATTCCAGCAACTATATCAATTTTTTTATCATCACTAAATGCTGGTCGACCAAATCGTTTGGCATCTTGAACACTACCTGTTGCTTTAAACTTGTGCAGAAGCTCCCTCAAATAAGTTCTCGAGATAGGGCGATCTGGGTATCTCTCATTAAATAAACGTTCCGCTTCATGGAGATTCTTTCTAGATACACCAATTATTAAGATAGCTGTTACTTTGTCGGCTTGAGTACGTACCATTTTGCCTATGTAAACTCTCAAACGTCTCGTTAAACAATAATAAAATTGAATATTTAAGCTATTTAGAAAAACTTTGCAAAGCAACAAATACTATTAAATTTAAAACGTCAATTTTTTTGACAACTAACCAGAGGCGGACTGAAAAATCTCAATATTTAAATGTGAAATAATAATTTTGGTATTTCTTTAATATATCCGTCAAAATTAGTTTAAACCCAAACAGAATTAATATGGCTATGTAGCCAATGTCAATGCCTTTCAAACGAGATATCACTCGCCATAAGATCCTATTTAAAATTATTGGCCAGAGTGGTACTTTGACGCAATCTATTTCTATTACGTCACCTGTTACCATTCGTAGAGAAGTTTACAACACTTTATTTTCACCCTCCAAATTTTATTAATGTAAGTGTAGCGAATCAAAAGATACGAGGGGGGAGGGGACTTTTGAATAGCACTGCATATTGTTCTCGCCTAGTTCATTGAGTTTGCCCGAAGATTCCCACACAATTTTGGAACTGATTACACAGGAGCTCAGTGGTTTAATGGCTGCTTGACTATCCGACTTCATGATAATCCTTTGCCTTTTATATCCTTTGTCAATATTGAGCTGGGCACACTTCAGATTTAAGTAAAGATAGTTCATGAATATGATGAAATATTGGACTCGCTAAAGATGGGACATAGGATATGGGAGATAAACAATGGAAACATAAAAATCACCACTCAACAAATTGCGTTGTTCAGGATGAAGCAGAGTTTTATAATTTCGCTTTTTCCAGGATTAAAATCAGCTAGAAAAAGTATTTAAAATAATAGAACAGAAGGCAATACAAAAAGGGCTTGAAATATACTACACTATAGCGATGATATGGTTAAAATCGAAGACATTGTCATATTTTACTTTGCGAGACTGTGATGGAATATAATTTCGAACACATATACGATCTCTTTCACCGTCCTCATAAAATATATACGACCGAGGTGAAGGGTGAAGAGGGCTGTTTGGGATTTGGATGGTTAAAAATGTTTAGTCTAAAGATAACCATATTACCGAAGCGAGTAAAATTTAGAGACAGTATCACGGAGTTTTATTATAATATTGTACCCAATTAAAACATAATCTTACAACATGATAAATAAAAACGTAGGTATAGGAAACATAAAAATTGAAATAATTTTTAAACATGATTAAAAAAAAACACAACTTGAATAACGATGGACCAATTATTTCTGACTAATAGAAATTTCTTTTTGCTTAATAATCCAGTCATTATTGACATTCGAAATCGAAAATTTAACTATAATTCCAAAAGTGAATGGTACATTGAGACGACAATAAATCTCATTTTGCAACCTTGTCCGAAGTCCGGAACATTGTTAAAATTGCAATTAAATTAATTTTTGCTATATGGTCGTGAAAAAAATTCCAAAAGTTCTGCAAAGTTGGGGAAGTTTTCGATATAATATTTTATATCACGTGTCAAATTTGCAACCAATCTAAGTGAACGGAACATTTTTTGTTATTAAAAATTAATGTTTTTTTTATTAAACTGAAGGAAAACGTTCCAAAAGTTCTGCAAATTTGACAGATCTATCGGAAAAATGTACCGAACGATTGTATAAATTTGCAACCTTTTACGTTGACCGGAACATGTTTATTCATATTTTTTTTTAATTCGTGGTTATTTTTTCGAGCAAGGCGGTCTCGGAATAATAACAAAAGTTTTGGAACTTGGTTGCAAACTTTGAAAACATCTATTCTGATGCATTTACAAATTTGCAACCTCATACGCGATCCGGAACTTTATGCAATTTGCAAAAATTTAATTTCATTATTTTGTCACCTTCAAGAAAATTGTAAAAGTTCATTTTTCCGATAGATCTGTCAAATTTGCAGAACTTTTGGAACGTTCTCCTTCAGTTTAATAAAAAAAAACATTAATTTTTAATAACAAAAAATGTTCCGTACACTTAGATTGGTTGCAAATTTAATACGTGATATGAAATATTATATCGAAAACTTCCCCAAGTTTGCAGAACTTTTGGTATTTTTTTCACGACCATATAGCAAAAATTAATTTAATTGCAATTTTAACAATGTTCCGGACTTCGGAACAGGTTGCCAAATTTCTTAGTTTGTTTTTATACCATTCCCGACCTTACGTCAAAATTTGAAAACTTTTGGAATTATAATCAATTGATTGTCTTGACTGACTGAACTATTAGCAGTCTGATGTAATCATAACATAAATGTCTAAAACTTACCACCAGCTAACTTTGTATCCCAAAAAATACTGTAAATGATGTAAACACTAACATACGCTAAACTTATAATAATATAACGTTAGATAACAAAAATATAATACCTGCAGCTCGCCTTTGTACATGACTCAATAAATCAAATCTTACCGTGTAGTGGTATCGGTGATAAGATAAGAAAAAAGTAAACATAGTCCGTAACAGTTCAATCCAAACTAAAGGTGGAACGTTTTTTAAGTTTGTTTATTAAATAATTTTATCGATCAGGTGTGGATGAATCAATATTTAAAGCATTCCAGAACATCAATAATTTTGTAGCAAAGGATTTATGATTGTTTTGTTTTTATTCGGAGTCGATTTCAACTACAAATTGAATGATTACAGCTAATTATTATTTATCGTATATTCAATTGTATAATCACTTTTACAAGGAAAAAATCCTCAAACATTTTTTAGTATTAGGGCCGGTTTTACAAGAGAGATTTATACTAGGTATAGTTATTCTGGGAATAAAGTTATACCAGAATTTATACCTAGTTTAAAACTAGTTGGTTTTATTCTAGGCATAAATTCTGGTATAACTTTATTCCCAGAATAACTATACCTAGTATAAATCTCTCTTGTAAGACCAACCCTTAGTCTGCTTAAACTTAAAAGAATGGGGTTTTCTCAATGTCAATACTTGATGATGGACAAAATCATGATGGGGTATCAATTATCATTAATATTTCACTGCTATAAGGTTTTTTTGTCGGATTGAACAGTAAACTTTTGGACTATTTAAATAGTATTACCTAAAAAAGAAGTTACCTTCATAAAGATTGACATAGGACCACAAATCTGTTGTCTTCTTCTTCAAAATCGTTATAAATTGGTTATGCTTATTTTATACTGCTTTTATCTATCTTTCAAACGGTAATTCACACCCTAAGAAAGTGCGCCCAGTTCAATATTGATGAAGGATACAGAAGGCAAAGGATTATCATAATGTCGGATAGTCAAGCAGCCATTAAAGCACTGAGCTTTTGTGTAATCAGTTCCAAAATGATGTGGGAATGCCTAGACAAACTCAATGAACTAGACGAGAACAATACTATGGATTCCAGGACACACTGGAATAGAAGGAAATGGAATAGCAGATTAACTAGCAAAGAGGGGGACTGAAAAAATACTTTCTGGGGACTAGAACTCTTTTGCGGAATCAGCCCCAATGTTATATTGGAAGAAATAGGTAAAGCCGAGAAAAAGAGAAGATCTGACCATTGGAAAGATCTAGTAGGACTTATACAATCAAAGATTATTCGGGGTGACTACAACCGGTTGAGATAAAATGAATGCATGAGTCAAATAAAACACTGCGCTAAAAGTTTTAACAGGGATCCTGACGGGACTTTCTCGCCTGAATGGGCACCTGAAAAAGCTCAAAATAGTGGAGGAATAAGAATGTAGATTCTGTGGCATGGAAGAAGAAACCTCCATCCACATACTTTTCAACTGCACAGCACTTCAGAATCCTAGAGCACAGCACCCGGGAGATTACTGGATAGAAGAGGAACATTTAGCTAAGTTGAAGCTGCAGATATCCTGAAATTCTTCTGAGAAATAGAACTAAAGAAGCTTTAGGTCTTAGTGAAAGTCACCCGAATATAGATACATAGATTTATTGCTTTGTATTACTTAGAAGTTGTTTAAATTGAACCTCAAAGTTAAGCGGGTTGAGATTTATATGATTTAACCAGCCCTTTAAGGTCATTTTAGATTAGACAATTTCTTGTGCAATATTTAGTTCAATTTTTGAAACAATTTCTGGAATAGATTTCTTGTGTGAAATATTGGCCAGCTGTTTTAAGACTATTCCAATTTATTGAAAAATATTTAGATTCTGCGCAGTGATTTGATGTTGATAGAATATTAAGGGCGAGTTGTATCAAACTCGGTTTAATAATAACTGATGCTTAGACTGTGGCTGATTGATGTATTCATTATCAACAATATAAAAATAAATAGAATAATTAGTTGAATGTATAAATAATTGTGAAATTTGAACAATTTTGTATTAAAACCTCAAGCAACAAATTTTCGGTCGCAGTTCGAGCCTTTTCGATAATATGTGGAGGAGTATTTTCAATGTCCGAATTGGACAACTCAAAGATAAATTATTTTGATTCCCAAAATAATGCTCAATAGGTTTATGTGTTTATAATTAATAAAGTATTTGTTATGGTTATCTTTGTGTTTTACATTGTACAAAACAAGCATGTTTTGAGATTTCCTCAATTAACATTTCAATCTCTTGTTTATTCCAAGACATATTCTTAAACCACTTTAAAACCACAAATTATCAAGATTAATGACATTCATATGACATTTTTATAGAACATTTCTATCGTGAAACACAAACAATAAATCAAATTGTTAAGAAAATAGAACCCATTTTTATTAAAAACTAATTTGTTAAAAATAATAAATTAGATTTGTGAAATTTTTCTTTCAACTTTAAATTTCAATAAAAATATGTTCTAATTAAATTTTATAGGATGAAATTGTTATAGACTTCACCATTGTTTGATAAACAATGACTCCAATAAGGTAAAATTATTTAAAAAAATTAATCTAAAACCGAATACAACTATTGTTATTTTTATTATAAAATTCATTTTATCCAACTATAAAGACCCTTGGGTTAGTAGAATCTGTTTTGACAAATTTCCAAAGAAACCATAACAAGAGAGATTAAAATTGTTGGTATCATCTCAGACTTTGTCTCATTTTAATAACATGCCCTTTAGTTGGAAATCCTGTCGCGTCAGAGAGTCGCGACAAGGCGCCAAATGGACATAAAAGTTCATGTCCAATCATAAAATCCATAGAAAGGAAAAAGACGAAAATAAGAAAATCAGGAAAACAACTGAATAATTGTTGATATTTGCTCAAGACTAGTTACCAGACAATCTACTGCGCAAGTTACAACCCGGATATACCACAAACAGAGGCGTGGAAGAAATGATAGAACTGTAAAGTGTAATTGGTTTTACATTTGGGGATATACCCGATTTTATATGATGTCTATCTGATCTGTCTTTTTAGAAATATATGCAGAGGAAGTAGATCGACATGGAGTTCTAGAGGAGTTTACAGAGTTTTATAAGCCCGAGGAAATTCCTAGAACCAGAAACTATTATTTACTTTAACAATTTGTGAATTTATTCTAGAATATATCTTTTGGCTTGAATATAAGATAACCTCTTTGGTATAGATAGAGTCCAAGATAGTATGCATCAGATAAAACTTTTGACAATAATTATTTTAAAGCTCCCTAGTGCATCCCACCTTAGGCTAGGTGCCAGTCAGGTTAGGTCCACTGCGACCTTCGTAAAGTCTATTGTGGCTCACTCCTATGGATCACAATTCACCCTTCAAGCCTGTGCTTCTGACGAAGTTCATGGTTGTATTTGGTGGTACTTTTTTGAAGTTGTTCGGCTCTAAGATACGAAAACCGAATATATTATACCTTACTCTGTCCAAGGCTGGGCATGAGAATAGTGTGTGCTCCACACTCTCGTCCTCCAAATTACAGAACCGACAGTCCGAGGTCTGGACCAGACTCATCTTCTTTAGGTGGTAATTTAGTCCTGTAAGCAGTCCCGACAGAATGCAAAGGTTTGTTCTACTCCATTCCAGGATCGGTTTATTTTTCATACTAAAGGGTAGTATATGAGTAGGAGAGCCCCGGTACGTGTAGGTTTTCCTCTTCGCCCAGGTAGCTATGGCTGATCCAGCAGAGCTTTCTGCAACTCCAATAAATGGTTCAGGTCCGATAAATAGAGTCTCTGATCCCTTTATTGCCAGAGTGTCGGCCTCCACTCGTCGATGCACCAGCACCTAGGTCAAAATGACTCTGTTTGCCTTGCCTAGTATTTCAAGGAATTGCAGACAGTTATGAACCATCTTAGATCTCATCCTGTTCGAGCTCAGTGCTTTAAAAGCTGCCTGGCTATCTGACAGGATATGTATGTTCTTTTTTCCAACTGGTTGATTCATCTGATTTCTCTTGCAGCCAGTTCAATGACGTATACTTCAGCCTGAAAGACGGTAGCGTACCTGTCCAGGTTGAAGTGGATTTATTCTAGATATCTTTTGGCTTAAATATAAGATAACCTCTTTGGTATAGACAGAGTCAAAGATAGTAAGCATCGGATAAAACCTTGGACAACTCCCTTATGCATCCCACCATGCACCGCCCTTAGTTAAGTTCGTATTGATTGTAGGGTTAGGCGGGAAAATCTCAATATTTTGTTCCGGGAAAGCTCCGGAGAGAGAAAAACTCTCGTTCTTTTGAGTCTGATTCTCATCTGTTAACGGTCTTGTGTAAAGAAAGCATCATCGGTATCTGAATAAATTAAAGACAATAATAAAATTTAATATTTAATAGTGAATTCGTGTTAATTATGTACGATTTTAGTGAATTGTTATTTTTGTAGTGAGATTTAGTGGATATTTTGTAGAAAATTTATTGGGTAACAATTTGAATTCTTATTTTTAAAAGTAGTTCTATGAAAACTGTTATTATGTTGGAAGAGAGATGTTAAAAAAGGGCGCTGGCACACTATTTCTTTTAAAGTAATTGAGAAAATGGACCAAAATTGGTTGAAATCAGTAATGAAAGTCAATTTGGCTATTCTTCAACCGGTTTGGAAGAATACACAATGTGCTTTGGTCATTATCCCTCGAAAAATATTGTTAAAACCATTATCTATTTCTATTTTCTTTTTCTACTCCATATCTGCCAAGATTTTCAAGTTGCAAATCCCTTCTTGTGTTTGACTGACGTTAGTGCACTATTTTAGAAGCCTTTTTCCAGGGCGGAAAATGATCTATTTACTCTAGCAAACTACCAAATCAAACAATTCGCATTTTTCGCTCAAGCGAAAATTTTATTTGGGAAGGTAGCTATGGGTTCTAGAATTATCCAGAAGAAACTGCTGGTTTGTAACTTAACTGGCTTTTCCATATAAAAATAACAGAAAATAGACTGAGCTTGTAAATAATCGAGGCGTCCATTTCCAAAATTTTTTAAATCCATCGGATGTGATTTCGAGAAAATCCAACTTTTCTGATAACTTTGTTGGGAAATCAAATAGGAGTATGTGACTGGTTTATTATTTTGAGGATGTCCTTTAAAACTGTCTTTCGGTCAGCAATAAAATATTAGATAATAGTTTACTAAATTATTTAAAAAACAAAGTAGGATTAAACAAGTTTTGCAAACATATTGCGGATTTAGACAGTTTTGGAAAAGTACCTGTAGGGTTGCGAACTTAAAGAAACTTATGTGACGCAAAAATATTATTTATTCAACTTAAAAACTCTTAAAACAAAACTTCTAATTCTTATTCAATAAAAAACAGATCCAGAATGTAACATATTTTAAATTTGCAAGTCATCATCTTCTGTAATATTTAGGAGGGATCTAACAAGTTTTGAAACCGTAGCATACAATGAATAACATAATAATATCGGATCTATGCAGTTTTGAAACAAAAATTACATCGGTGGATTTAAATACTTTTGTAACAGTGTTTATGAAGGATGTAGCTAGACTAGAATATCTTATTTGCTTAATTACAGTTTCCTGTAATAATTGTCATACTTAAGTGAAGCGTGTTATTAATATCCTACCATTATCTTGACATCTATGGAAGATTTTAAGTTACTCAATATAAAGTAGGTCTATTTTATAAAGGAACTAGCTTAGTTTATATTTTTATCTAAAGAGAATATACTTTTTCAGATCTCTGTCTCTGTATGACTTTGTCTAATCCCTTTCATTTTAGTGTAGCCAAACTTTGCATCAATAGTCTATTCTTCACATGGTTCATCATTATTTCAACCCAAAAAATGTTCAATCCCTTTTTTTGCTTGAAAACAGAATTAAAAGTGGATAATAAATAACAACTTTTGAGCAATAAAGCTATCAAAAATTAAGTCAGAGATTAGTCTAATCTGTGAATTAGTTGCATCCTGTATAAGATTTATATGTATTTATTCTACTCATGAGAATAAATAACATGATAAAGTTATTAATAGTACCTATATCAAGGTGGTGAAGAATAATATTATTGACCGAGCACCAAGGCTTATGTTTTCACCACTATGGTGTATATACCATTTTCTCCACTACTAGCCAAATGTAAGACAAAAATTGAAAATAATTCACAAACGCACCACGAGAAGTGTTTACCCCGTCGTCTGACTGACAAGTACACTGTTAGTTTTCGAACGTTTTACGAACGAACTCGTTATGTCATCAGTTATTTTAGGTTGAGCGCGAATTTTAAACTAATGGCATTTTTATTCGAATAATTTTATCTTTATAGGTAATTTCAAGCAGCAAATATGTTAAAGACAAATCTCTGGGTATACAAAATTATGTTGCACAAGTTTTTGTTGAACTACTATCCCTGAGCTCAGGAAATATTTGAATTTGTCCATTATTGACCTAGGTTAATAATAGGAAAAATTATTAACCACTAAGGGCGAGTTGTACCAAACACCTAAACTCGGTTTAATGATGACTGATGTTTAGACTGATGGAATTGTTGATAATAAATACATCAATCAGCCACAGTCTAAACATCAGTTATCATTTAACCAAGTTTAAGTGTTTAAAACAACTCGCCCTCGCGGGTATTATAAATATGTCTTGAAGTTAACTTTGGATTTAACAGTCAAGTTAACTTTAGGTTTTAAAATGTCAGTTGTTTGTTTAAAAAAAAAAGAAGAAAAATAAAAAGAAGAATAGCCTGGAGCATAGAGAAATATTCTCTATGGCTTAAGTTTTGGCATTTTGACTATAGTTTTATGGTCTAGTTTTGATAAAATATGTCTTTTTGATGTATTTGTTATTTCGATCCCAGTGTCGAATTTTTATTTTTTTTGCTTCTGTCTGAATGGATAGACGAGCCATAAGCTTTTCCAATGAGGAAATTGAATCTCTTCTATCATTAGTGTAGTTCTCTTTCGTTCCACAAAGTGAAATGATCCAGCCGATTCCCAAATATCCTTTGTCGCAGAGGGCCTTCAACAATATTCATAGCATCTTCATCGTCGGTTGAAAGTTCCTCAAAAATATCTTGTATATCGTTTGTTAACGTTGCAAAATTAAAAAAAAAACAAAGTAAAATCAATTAAAATATTCACAATATAATCAATTAAGGTTATAAATGCCAAATTGCAACAGAATCAAACAACGATCAAATCACGAAAACCTGGTTTTTACATAAAGTTAACTTTAATCGATACATCTTCCGCCCGACAAAGTTAACTCCGCCATCTTGATGTTAACTTTAACATGTGATGTCAATACACAAGTTAACTTTTAGTTATATGTCAAAATTGTTTTATAATACCCCCCTAATAGAAAAATTCAACTTCTCAGTTGGCTACAAAAAGCAGTAATTGTTAACTTCACAGCTAGTAGTAGAAAAAAGTATATTATAGTCCAAAGTTAACAGCGACTACCTATATGTTTTAATCTTCTTAAAAAGGTACCGCTTTAACGAGTAGTGACTCTCTGAGCACCATTTTGACTGTAACAATCTTGGTCAAAACTAAATACAGTGTGATCCAAAAAATTACAAGCAGCGTGGATGCTACTAGAGAGTTTTCGAAAACGTACATATACTGAGCCGGTAGCATAATTCTAACCGCACGACTATTTTGACAGATAAATATATAGTTTTCGAACCTCCTGCGTCCCAACAGTAACGGTAACACAAGTTTTTGTTTGTTACAATATTATATGATTTGTTGCTGTTCGCAAAAGGCGTTTCAAAATTGAAAAAAACGTTTTCCAGTAAATTTGCAGGAATTTGAGTGAATTATGACCCATTTTGAGGGTTCTGCATAAGGGTTGTTTGCCAAAATTTCAGTTAGCAAAATATGATTGTCTTCCTCAGAGAACCAAATCCTACTTCTTTCCAGATTGCTTAAGACAAATTGATAGCATGATAATTATTAATAATATGTGCTATCGCAATTCGCAAAGTTGATTGTTGAAATTTTAGTAAAAAAACAGATACCAGAGACAACATACAAAATACAGACATCACTCATTAAATTGAGGTTAGATTTTTGGTCTTTCCGTAACCTTTTCGTTAATGCAACCGCTTTATCTACCGACCGTAAGATACCGGTATACGCTAAGTGACATACCGTATGTCAAAGTTCTCAAATAGCGTTTATCGGAGTGTTTTTTAAGCGGCTTCGAAAACTCTCTACTATTTAACCATTGGGTTAACCAATTCCACAAAAAAATGTTGATGTTTCAATCCAAAAATAAAAACCTTGAGAACTACTTTTAAAATAAGTTTTCTACTAATCAAAATATCTACTTCTTCCTCTCAGCATTCCATCATGATATAAATAGACTAACCTAAAAATGGCGCAATTCGTCACACATATTCAACCAACTCTAGTGGAATCTTCACATCACCATGTTCCGCACGTCCATCACCACAAAGAGCATCATAAAGAGCACCATAAAGAACACCATAAAGACCATCATCATGGTAAAGATCATGGAAAAGATAAAGAACATCATTCCATAACGAAGAGTCCTCATAAACCCGATCATCATTTACCGAGTCATTACAGGGAATTTCCGATACTACCACATGTTCCTGCTGATTTTCATCATGAGGATCACCACCATCATCATAATGGGGGGAATAAAAGGGACTCTGATCATTTGGAACATAATACTAGCAGTGGTTCTAGTAAAAGAGATTCTGGTCAATATTTAGATTCACATGGGATACCTCATGAATTTGAATTGCATTTTATTGACTCCCAAGGAATTCATAGAGATTTTCACGGGCATGGAATTGATGATGACCATCATGTTACGGAGAAACATCATAAGAAGAGCGATAAATCGCCTTATCGGGAGGAAAGTGGTAGGCCTATACCACCTCAATTCATCAACTTACAGCCTGTTCATTTGGAGAATAAATTACAGGTAAGAATATTCAATATTTTGTCACAGGAAAGACTCCTCCTAACTTTATACCGGCAATCACCTGAATTCTTTAGCATTTAGCATATATCCGATTCCTCCTGTATATAAAAACTATATTCTCCACCGTGTATTGATTGTATTGGCATTGATATCAACGTGGCATTTTAATTACATTAAGAGATACCTTATAAAGTTAATTCTAATAGTATCAACTTAATCATTATTTTTTATAAATAAATCAATATTGACAAAATTTAAATTTACTTCTAATATAGACCTTTCCAGTGTGTCTGACAACCAACGGACTTACATAACAAGCCAAAACACACAAGGTTCAACACAGATATCCTACTTAGGTTCAAACATAAGGGTTAACGTTTTTAATACATTTAAACGGTTCATTATTGTGATATTTTGATTAGGAACTCTGTGTCTGTAAGATTTTGAAGGGTAGGTGACCCCACAGCATTGTGCATCCTTTTGAGGTTCAGACTTCTTTCTAGCTCGTCATCCAGCCTACTTGTTCGAAGTAGGCGATAACGTCGCCGGAAGTAAGCTCCCTCATGCTGGCTTGTGTTAGCCTGGACTCGCCGAATACAGAAAACCTAAATTGAGAGAGTGTCGGACATTCACAAAGAATGTGTTCGACAATCTCATCTTCCTCTACAAAGTGAAGAGTCAGAAAGACCCAGTCTGTAGAGGTGGTTTCGTAGGTGTGAAGGGTGTGAAGGGTGAAGGGTCAGAATACCCGTGGCTGTCCGAAGGTTTTGTCTGTTCATAGTCACGTATTTTTTGGCTACTTTGCTGTCCGGATACTGCAGCAGTTCCTTGGCAAGCCTGCAACCTTCTGCATCGTCCCATCTACCCTTAAACATTTGGGAATGTTACTTTATTAGGTCAATCATAGCCGACGCCGACAGTCCAATGAAAGTTCCTGGTCCCAAGAGTTTTTGGGAGGCTGCTTTCCTGGCTAGTGAGTCGGCAATGTGGTTACCTTTCTATTTACTGTGGCCCTTGATCCAGCCTAGAGTGACTTCGTTGTTGCTACAGGCCTCGATCAGGGACAGGTGACACTCCAGTACTAGGCCTGATGTCTGTTCAGGGCTAGTAGTGCTTGTCCTACTATCCGTAAGGATGTGAATGTTATTACCTGTAGTGTTTCTTTTGATAATAATCTTATTTGCGGCGATGTAGATAGCAGTGAGCTCTGTTGGAGCAACGCTGACATCACAGCCCATCGCCCATGTAATGTTTAGATTCAGAGATCTGGAGTAAATTCCACATCCTGAGCCCATATTTGTTTTAGAGCCATCCGTGAAGTTGCGGATTGTGCCTTCTTCTGATGTGTCTTGTGTGTTATATTTAATGATTACCTTATAGGGACTATGCAAGAAATATTATGGTGAGATTGCGTCCGTATTTGCCTGCAGCAGTGAAACCTCATTAAGTCCCTCAAGCCACAGGTTACGTCTCAATCTATCAGATCCTACGTCAGATTGTATACCGGTAGAGCGTATGCGTGTCATGGTCATCAAAATAACCTACTTAATGTGTATGTCAAGGGGAGTGAGACCAAGGATCACCTCCATCGCTCTGGTTGGTCTGGTTCTCATGTCTCCTGTCTTTTGATTAGGGTTAATCACAGACTTGCCTTTTTTTCCATTTCTTCCAACGTAATATTAACAATCGATGACGCACACCAAGTAGGTTATTATTTGAACTCTAGTCAAAAGAAATGGCAATAAAAACATTAGAACAACGCCATGTCATAAAACAACTCAGACATAAAGTTTATCCCCATCGAATCAAACGAGCTTTCCACTGTCTGTTTTATCAGGATATATATTGTTTGTAAGTATCGGGATAAAAGCTTAAATGTTGAGGATTTAGTGAAACCGGTATCGATAATGAAATTTCTGTTTTCGTGCTAGGCAATAAAAGACAAGGACGAAACTTGATAATGTCGAGATAAAATTTCTGCGATAAGGTTTATGTTGAATTGGCTTTTTTAAATGAAACTACATACTGTGTTAATCTAGTAGATTGAGTCACAAGGGCAAAAATGAGCTTTA
>CAJUYI010000266.1:133205-147728 GCA_910591695.1 Galerucella pusilla | reverse complement strand
GGCAGGATTAACTGCAAGTCCGTGTTCGTTACACCACCCATGTACCACCCCTGTACATCAATAGTTATTTACATTACAAGCTGCGAGATCTTACTTTTAGGTGCGAGGTGTATTTAAATAGCCGAGGCGAAGCGAAGCGTAGCTGAGGCTATTTGAATACCTCCGAGCACCTAAAAGGGCTTTTGCAGCGTGTAATGTATGAAACTTTTCATTCTTCCCCGATTTTATTATCAAAACACACAATTTTAAGATGCAAAAAATTCTCTGCAGACTGCAATGAAATGGGTAGAAGGCGTGGGTTAACGTTACATTCTTTGGTAACGTTCGTGTCACTAACTAATATTTTGACAGTTGTCAAATAATTATTCTTCCATAAAGTCTACATCTTTTAAGTTCAATATTTGGCTAGAATCTAGTTAAAAATTAATCTCATTGAAAAAGCAGCAATTATTGCGTGCAGTAGTTTGCTGTCGGAAAAATCTAAAGACCGCTACAATCAAGCCTATGAAAATTTCATCAAATGGTGTTCAACGAAACATGTGTCCACAATAACTGACATTTTATTTTTTCGTTGTCCAGGGCATGTCCGGGGCACGAAAGTTTTTCATAACCGATGACCTAGCATGTTTTCCTTTCGCTTTTGCTTGTTTTGACGTTACAAACTACTCCTGTCAGATCAATAATTAAAAAATTGACATTTAGACATGATTTAGACTTCGTTTCTCGGGTTGTTAATGTTGCCACGGTAACTTTAAAACACGCGCGTGCTAAAAAGTTCGATTTAATTTAAATAGGTAAAATGGTTCACCAATAAAAAAAATATTTTGCCCCCCTTCAAGGATCTTTATATTTTTTTGCTTGAGATAACGTTACATTATAATCCATGGAAAAAATGAGAATATCGGTGACATCCAGAAGATCCAGAAGCCTCGTTGGTAGAAAATTCCAGTCCTTCTAGCGCAAATCCTTTAAAAACAGCTGTTGAATTGATTATCCTTTTACACACACAAATGTCCTTGATTACCGTATAAAGGCGTGGTTTGGAATAAGAAAGGACCAATAAAAGAAAATACGTTGGCGAAAACTGGCAACGAAAATATATTTCGGAAGCCATTTGAACATCTTTTCAACATTTAAATTCCGCACAGGTCACAGTCTAGCGTTATTTTCTGTATTTCTACTTGAAAAATGTAACGCTAGACTGAGTTGAAATTGATTTATCACTGCAGATATAGGGTTAACTTCAGACGCATGGTGCAACACGGATTTTCTAGGTTAGGACTTGGTATAGGTCCAAAAGCTTTAACATACCACTTCAGTACTGTAAAGTATATTGTGGACTATTGTTTCGGAAAAAGTTTCACGTAGTTCAAGACGAGTTTTGAATTTCCGAAGATGATACCAATATGAGTGATAATATTCAATTGGATGCTGTGAGTAAAAAAAAATTTTAAATTTATGATAGGATTTTAATATTTATATCTGTATACTAAGAAATAGCTGTACAAAGTATAAGTAGCAATTACAGAATCCATAGTACTGTAAACTTACTAAAACTCCGCATTTCAGTTATAGTAAAATCGGGGAAATAGATCTAGTTCCACAGGAAACGCCATTATTAGTCAAGATTTAATTAGATCAATCATATGAATCTGTATCTGTCAATTGTCACTAATTCATTTGTATTTCCGGTCACCGGTGAGGTTAATATAGTACATGTGCTACAGTGTTAATAGTTACTACATAAAAGAAAATTTCAAAAGTTTCATAAAATTATTGAATGGATATACAAGAAATTCAGTGGTTGAAATAGGCCTTTTCAGCCTTTTCAATCTTGAATCAATAATTTGCTAATAATACAGGATGCTTCCTGTAATCGTACATTCAAAATAAATGTGAATGCGCCAATAGGTGTGCAGTGCGATATAAAATTGCCCGTATCTCTTAAACCGTTAATGTTATCGAGATGTCACAAGAGGACTTGATATCTCTAAAAATGTTCACAAAAGCCAATTGTTGCATTTATAACTGAAAAAACTTTTACTTACCAAAAAAATTGCGCATCCACCATTAAACTAAGTCGGTACCTGAGTTCACAAGCATGTTGTAGACTTGTATATCACGCCAAAAAGTGTGCAATTATGGTGTTCACTAACGGTTAAAATATTAGTAATTTCCAATAAGCAATTTAATAATTGTAAATAAGAAACCATTTTCCATTCCCAACTTTAGAGCCCTATAGTTCGTTAACGAAGGGCGTAAAGAAAAAATTTTATATGAAATACCATCATTATTTTTAGCCTTCCTATCACTTCCCAAGTTTTTGGTACGAACTCCTGGGACATCCTGTATTTCAGCAATATCTCAAATGTAATTTTACAATCGTAATATTCTCAATTTTCACTCTCAATTATATGTTCATATTTCATAATACGTTTAAAGCTATAGTTCTGTTTTCGATAATTCTAACATAATTTCATAAGATCTTTGTTTATTAAGTGTACCATTTCCTTCTATTGTAGCCTGATGATGGTAATAATGTACCGAAACTAGTAGCATCATATGTGTCCTTTTTGGGGACTATAATAAAATTTATTGTGGTTTGGACTTTGAGTTTTATTGAACCATTAGTTTGGATGTCAATCATTTTGTCTTCTCCCTGGCAGAACCCACATAGGCTATCATCTGTTAGGCCAATTGTCGTCTACAATGTCCGGTCAGCATTCCCACCATCATCCTCGTCGTTTCTCGACTTTGACATAGTAGGTCGTGTAATAGTTTGGCCGAATGGCTTTTACAGAATAATTTAGCGTGCCTTTGTCCTGGGGTTTGATACCACCAGCGCAACGCTTGGTTGTTTATCAATTTGTGGATGCTCTCTTTACTCAGGCATTTAGCAATAACACAGGAAGGTTCTGGCCCTATCATGACCTCCACTACTCCCTGCTTGGCTAATTCATCGGCCAGAAGGTAACTTATCAACATGTTAGTTTATATCTAGTAAGTTTGTATCTAATTGAAAATTTTCTCTTCGCTTTCCGCCTTCTTGTATAAAAAATTTTGTTTTCAAGACGCGCGGAAAGTATATTTTAAGCTCTATGTGGGAAAATAACTATATAGAAACAATCTATAGGTTTTATTTTCATCTATAAGAGCGAGTCATCTAAATTATGTCCTAAATTCTATGACAATTAGAGCATGACTGATTACCATCGTTACTTATTATCAATTTCGCGTTTTAAAACATTTTTACTGTATTTTTGAATATAATAGTAACCAGTTTAATGGTTTCCGGAATACACAGGGTAATTTCTAAGTTAACCGATGATGCAAAATTGATTTTATTACCGTTAAAATCTAGGAAACCAACTAGCTGGTTAGTGTAATATGCATACTATTACACCCTAGGGGTGTTGGCACTGGAATAAGTGACATTACCACTTAATCAATCTTTCATTGCTTCATTCTCTCGAAATATTCAAGCCCGTTAATTAAAATAGTATATTATACACCAAGGTGGTAAGGACTATTATTATTAACCGAGAGGAATAAGGTGCGAGGCTTATAAATGTCTTCACCACCATGGTTTATACAGTGCTATTCAAAAGTCCCCTCCCCCCTCGTATCTTTTGAACGGCTACACTTACATCAATTAAATTTGGAGGGTGAAAATAAAGTGTTGTAAACTTCTCTATGGATGGTAATAGGTGACGTAATAGTAATAGATAACGTCACCGTGCCACTTTGGCCAATTATTTTAAATAGGACCTCATGGCAAGTGATATATCGTTTGAAAGGCATTGACATTGGCTACATAGCCATATTAATTTTGTTTGGGCTTAAACTAATTTTGACGGATAAATTGAATAAATACCAAAAATATTGAAATTATTTTTTTTAAATTCAATAAATCAAATATCAACAATGGATTCTCATAGCAAGTGTTCGAAATGTGCTCCGTCTACTTCCTGACAGTAAAACAACCTATAAGTAAACTCTTGTCGTACTCGTTCGAATGTGTCAGCTGAAATTGCATTGCATTCTTCAATAATTCTTTCTTTCAAAACGCCAATGCTATCTGGTGCCGTAGTATAAACCTTAGATTTCAAGACACCCATAGAAAAAAATGGTGTCAGATCTGGTGACCGAGGTGGCCATTCTATAGGACCTCGCCGGCCGATCCATCTACCTCGATATTCTTCATCCAGGTAGCGTCTTACTGCACCATAATCATGTGCATGAGCACCATCTTGTTGAAATGTTATTCCCAGATGGCCGAATTCATCTGGATTATCTTCCAGAATTTCAAGAATTAACGGCTCAATTACATTTTCTAACATCTCCAGATACACTTAACCGCTTAAATTTGAATTTAGGAAGACAGGACCAACTATGTGATTTCCCAAAATACCTGCCCAAACATTGACTTTTTCTGGAATTTGGGTATGCTGTTCACGAAAGGTGTGAGGATTTGTGTCACTCCATTACCTTACATTTTGTGTATTCACATTTCCATTGAGGCAAAAAGTACTTTCGTCACTAAAACAAATCGTTTTTGTGCAATGTGGGTTGTGACTAATTTTATTTGTCATACATTCATAGAATTCGAGTTTTTTGTCGGGGTCGTCATCCGAAAGGTGGTGCACCACTTTTATTTTGTATGGATGGCATTTATTTTTAGCCAACACTCTCTGTACTGTACTTTTACTTACTTTACAGATAGACGCAACTTTTGTTGAAGAGGAAGTAGGGGTTACTACCATTTCAGCAACTATATAAATTTTTTCATCATCACTAAATTAATGTTGGTCGACCAGATCGTTTGGCATCTTGAATACTACCTGTTGCTTCAAACTTGTGAAGAAGCTCTCTCAAATAAGTTCTCGAGATAGGGCGACCTGGGTATCTCTCTTTCAATAAACGTTCCGCTTCATGGATATTTTTTCTAGATACACCAATTATTAAGATAGCTGCTACTTTGTCGGCTTGAGTTCGTACCATTTTGCCTATGTAAACTCTTAAACGTCTCGTTAAACAATAATAAAATTAAATATTTGAGCTATGTAGAAAAACTTTGCAAAGCAACAAATACTATTAAATTAAAAACGTCAATTTTTTTGACAACTAACCAGAGGCGGACTGAAAAATATTCAATATTTAAATGTGATATGATAATTTTGGTATTTATTAAATTTACCCCTTAAAATTATATTAAACCCAAACAAAATTAACATGGCTATGTAGCCAATGTCAATGCCTTTCAAACAAGATTTGCCATAAGGTCCTATTTAAAATTATCGGCCAGAGTGGCACTGTGTCACGTCACCTGTTACATTCGTCCATTATTGACCTAAGGTTAATAATAGAAAGAATTATTAACCACTATTATAATAGAGAAATTCAACTTCTCAGTTGCCTAGAAGAAGCAATAATTATTGACAACTTCACAGCTAGTAGTTGAAAAATGTATTTTACATTTATTCTCACACTATAACCCGGAACAAACATTCACAAATCAAAAACTAAACAATTTTTCAGTATTATTTATAGGTTATGTGGTACGGCTGAAGTATCTTTTGAACTTTTCCAGACCGCCCAACTGGTTGAAGTGTTGCAACAAAAATATTTTTCGAGTTTTTAATATAATTTTAACGGTAGTAGATTGATCATTCCTCTTGCATCATCTTTAGCGTATTTTTAGTAATAATAGTGAATATAAAATATGAAAATGTTAAGTCGTTAACACTCTCAGTGCTTTGTTTAATAATAAACAATAAAAGAGTATGTTTTATCCTGTATTATAAACAAGCTAGTTATGTTTATAATTTTTTTCTGTCATAAACAAAATTTCATAAATATTATGAAATATGGATAGAGGAATTCTTAAAGGTACACAAATTTACGTGGCTTTTGGGAGATGTACGGGCCTTCGTCGGTAATTCTTTTGACCATATTTATGTTTTTTGAGCGGCTTACAACTGCAATATAAACAAATTTTTTTAATTGCTGCAAACCATACAAATTCGCAAAGTAAGTTTTGAAAAATACTTTCCAAATAACAAAAACCGTTCACTAACAAGCAACAACTACTTCTCGGGCTATGTGCCCCGACAGACATTGAATTACACTTCTAACTACTGAACGCGAACGTAAAGTTTATAACTCCTACTTAAGAGAGTTAAAAATTATTCTAATATTCCAAGTTTTAATGGTTCGAGTGATTCCATTCAATGATGCGTTATTTGCTGCAGATATACTTGACGCAATAAATATTGTGCGAACTTAAAGTTGTCGGCTTTTTGTTCGACTGTAATTCGATACGATACCGTCATAGTTCGCAATATAACTTAAAGGGGATATACGATTAGATAGCTGCATTAAAAATATTACGTCCATTATTATAATATCTTTCAGCATAAAGAATCTCAGCTTCTAAAAATTTAGTATTTGCCAAACCTCTGTCACTCCAACATTTGTATTCCCGTGTAATAAAATAGTTATCCTAATTTTAACACCACAGCTCCTCGACTAAAAATATGATTCACGCATATTCTAGATTTTAGGTTGCATTGTGAAGATGCAAATTCACATGTCCGCATTCAACAGATATTATAATAACGGATTTAGACTTATTGCCATCATTACTCAAATTTTAACTTGAATGATGATCGCACAATATGCACAGACATACGGTTAATTTGGAACAGATGCGCAAAATTCATGTGAAGTAAATTCCTGCACACGATTTCACTGCATTTCTTCACGTTTATATAGTCACATTTTTTTTTTGTTTTATCATTAAACTTTGTGGATTTCATGCTGTAATGATTTTAAACATAAATTTCTGACATACAAGACACTGTTGGTATGTAATTTATTACAGTATATACCAATCGTCGTCATCTTTAACATCTTTATTGTTATTGTTATTATCTTTTTCGACAATTAAATCCTGCTCCTTTTTTTTGCTCGTGTCTCTGTTTCATAATTTATATTTCTGGAACCATCTTTTCCAGTTCTTCCTGCATTTCCCTTATTTCATTAAAAAGCCAGTTGAAGCTACTGCTGGTAGAGACATATTGACGAAAATAAAATTGACAACTATCGTCCTATTTCAATTTTGTCAAATTTCTCCAAAGTTTTTGAGATGGTCATCTATAATCGTATCTATCCTTCTGTTTGCAATCTTATATCTCCCGCGTAAAAGATCGACTGAAACCAATTTACTATTGATAACACAGTTATTATCTGAAGTGATAGATGCAGGTGGAGAGATGGACGTGATATATACAGATTTCTCTAAGGCATTTGACAGAATGGATCATGCTATCTTGATTGATAAATTGAATCAGTTCGGATTTTCACCAAATTTGTCAATGTTTTGTCAGTCTTACTTAGAGTCTTACTTAGTCTTGTTTTTTATAATGGTCACTCTTCACAAAAATATACAGCTAAATCAGGTGTTCCACAGGGATCAAATCTCGGACCTTGTTATTTCTTTTATTTATAAATGACATTGATCGCTCTTTAGATTCAGTTAGGCTTATGCAGATGACATGAAGATATTTCTTCCCATATCAAATGTGGCTGATTGTGTAGTATTGCAGTCCGATTTGGAAAAAATATCTGACTGGTGTGCCCTGAACAGACTCGCATTGAATGTTTCAAAATGTAAAAAGGTATAATACTCTGAGAAAAAAACGATGGTAAATTTTGACTACAATATAGATGGAAATGTTCTATCTCAGCATTCATCTATTAAGGATCTAGGGGTTATTTTCTATTCACGTTTGAATTTTATTGAACATATTGAGACTAAAGTAGCAGAGGTATCTAGGTTTTATGGCTTCATTGTGAGGTTTTCAAAATATTGCTGTGTTAAAAACACTCTACTTCTCTTTAATTCGTTCCAAATTGGAATACTATTCAATTATTTGGTAACCGTTCTATAATAATCACATAACCAGGGCAAAATCTGTACAGAGGAAATTTTTAAAATATTTGGTTTTTAAAATGTGCGGATCTTATCCATCAAGAGGAGTTGATTATCAATCTCTCCTAGATACATTTCATTTTGAAAGTCTAGTCTGTCGTAGAGTTCTGTCATCCTTGTCTCTACTATATAAGATTTTTCACGGTGTAATTATGTGTCCAGAGATTCTAAGTATGTTCAGTTTTAATGTGCCTAATTACAATACCTACTAGACAACATTTACTTTTTTATTGTGAAGGATCTAGAACTAACATTTTATTTAACTCGCCAGTGAATGTTATGTGTTGTAATTTTAATCATTTATGTAGTTCGTGTGACTTGTTTGTTGATAGTCTGAGTTTTATTAAGAAGAAGGCTCATTCTGAATTTATTATGTAATCTATCTATTCTACTTCATTGTTGTAATTCGACTTTATTGTTTTGTATTTGTTTATTTATTTATTTGTTCAATTGCAAATGTCAATTGTATTTTTTCGTATGCTCTGTAATGGGATTTATATCTGTTGGGCATTAAAGGCTATTATTATTATTATTATAATTATTAAAAAGAAACTCTTTATTGAGTAGTTAGTATGACTTTTTTGCTTTACCAGGAAAAGCAAAATTGATAAGACAAGATGACTTGTTCAATGTACAGTTCTGTTTATAACAAAATATTGTAAACGTGTCAGATAATTTGGTGACTGACGTTACCATTAAATAAATCTTTTTTTCCACGATACAAACTTAGATTAAATAATAATGAAATTATATACATACTACCCAACACAATACCCACTATTTCTACGCTATATATTACATCATTTTTACATAGAGTTGATCTCATCTATAATTTCCTACAATTTATTGAAATGCAGAAACTGGAGGACAACTATTACGAGGAGTGGTTGAAAATTTTTTGGGTTGAAGTTAACTGAAATTATTAGCATAAGAAGTCCATCAAGATAACCTAGTGGTGGAAAGGGACATAGTTTAATCAGTTTGTTGAATGTCAAAAACTTCTGCACGTGCTTGTAAATCTCGATGGATTCAAACTCAACATCAGATGAAGATATGGACTCCTAGGACTATGAAATCAAAGGAAGAATTGCTCCATGAAGTGAAAACACTGTTGAGCCTGATAAGGGCTACTGGTCTCTTCATATAAACGGTACAACCAAAAGCACAAAAAGCCTGGGTCTCTTCCACTTCCGTTTTCCACTGATATAAATTTTTCTCCAAAATTCGTCTACGTTTTGCATGTATTAAATATTGTTTCAATATCAAACGTTTCCTATTTGCTACAATTTATTCCTCTTTACAATTTTTGTGAAATTTTTCAAGAAGGGGAAGGGAAAATCCTGCTTGTATTTAAAAAACTCTAAAAAGTAAAATCTCCCACGGTATTGCTAGTTTTTTTAAAAATTTTTTTCATCTAAGCAGTTTTTAAACAAACCTTGTAAGTGAATTTTGTACAAAATGTAGATTCGCGTCAAGTGACCGTGAACAAGCATTATTTTTACTTTTTATTGCGGACGTTGAATGATGCTATGCCATAATTTAATTAATGCTCTTCAGTAATAGAGTAACGACCAAGCTACACATCATTTTGTAATGACAGTCATATCACACATGCTGGGATCACGTATTTGAGTAAAATAAATAGACGATTGATAGTTGCATAATAATTTTTCGGATGTAGAGAACTGTAAATGTTCATTTACATACAGCGGCTCGTCAATAATGTAAAAATAAAAGACTGAAATATTTTGTTTACTATGCAGTATATTTTTCAAAATGTGTGAAGAATCTTTTGTGTAAAAAGTCCTACTTTCAAAGATAATGTCAATTCAATTATTTTATGTCAACATGAACAGGATGTGGGACAAATACTAATACTTTTTTATATTTGAAAAGGTGGATAATAGTTATTTATGTACCAAGGCAGTAAAGTGATTCTTTATCGGACGAGTCTGAAATTATGAGACGAGCGAAACGAGGCGAATAACAGGCGAATCCGATAAAGATACTTTACTGACGTGATGCATACAAAATTTTATCGCCAATTGCCCAGAATTCAGAATATAAGAAACTGGGGTATATTTCATTGCATTTTATTATGACAAAGTAAACAGCCCATATAGAACAAATCTAATTATTATTTGTAATATTTAAATTGAAGGTACACCCTGAAGCATTATAAAAGTTAATTCCTGAAGTCAAAGGAGTTCCAACAATAATAAAATAAATCACAAGAAAACTATTATGGAGCCGTAATAGGGAGAAGCGTGACACTGACAGATGATGATTTTCAGATGATTTTCAGATGATGAGTGATGTCAAAGTCAAAATACTTTACCTGCCGCATTTATCACTTTACCTTCCGCAAATGCGGCAGATAAAGTAAAGGAAGGTAAACTGTTTGTTTACTTACGGAAATCAATCTGATAATAGAGTACACGCATATTTCATATTTTGCTTGGATATTAATTTATAATAGTAAATATGATATCAAAAATTACTAATAATAGGAAATAAACCAGTTTCCATTGGAAATTACTCCCAAATTTTAAAATAAAATTCAAATTTCAATGCACTTTCCGACCACAACCCGAGGATTTTCGAACGCTACCGATGATACGTGTGATGTCATATCTCTTGTGTTTACTCATGTCAATATGGCCGGTATTGCATTAGGTTATGTGTAGTTGTGTGTTTATATTGTATTTTAATCAACTATTAATTGCTTCATCGACGTAAAAATATCGTTTATATGTTTGTTTGAGACCATTATGAGTTTGTGTGTGCTTCTTTTTATTTCTAAAAGTCAACGTAAAGTGGAAAGTGGACATGAATATTCGATATTTCCGAGGATATTTTAAATCTTTTGGAAGAATATACTCAAGTATGTTCAATTATTTCTAAATGTATTTCTTTTTTTTCAACTATCCCTAGTTTTATCGAAACAAATCATGTTTAATTTACTACTAAATCAATTCACAACACAAGTGTTAAATCACTTCAGTGCTTTTTTGCTAGTTTGTGATTTTTTGTTAGTTTGTTAGTCTAAATTATTTGTTAGTTAAACTTTAGTTAAACCACGATTTTTGGTGGTTCAGTAAATTGCATAGTTAACTCATGAGTTACCAAAAATAATTCTTGACTATGTTTCGTACAACACTTTAATAGCTGTGATCGTGGGTTAACCATAGACATTAGGTTAACTATGCTTCATACAACTGGCCCTAGAGTGGTTATAGAATGTCATAAAAAAGAAAATTATTTACACCTGTAATCCGATATATTTATTATAAATAATTGTTTTTGAAATTATTCAAACGAAGTGGTAATGATGTAAGAAAACAACAGATCTATAAAAATACCTGAGTTATCATAATAATTGGTGTGTTTTGACCTGTACACGCGAATTCAATCACACTCATTCACATACAGTGGGTATAAAACATTATTGTATAATAATAACATTGAAGTGGACAATTTACCTCACCCACACTGCTTGAAATAATTCACGGTGAATCAATAGTCCAGTTACTAAGGCTATATGTCTTTTTCGATCGCGGTTAAAAACCAACACATTCAAAATTGTAAAATTTTGTGACTTTATGTGAGTCAAATTCCACTGGAAATAATATTAAAGGTAAAAACATTCCTTAATCAATCTTTTATTTACAATCAACGTAAAAAAACCAACGACCGTGTCGATCTACATCGCTCCTCACCTTACCCATATATTATGAACACATTCCTCATGTCATCATTCATTTTTGGTTTAGGGCAAATTTTATATTAATTTTTATTTAAATAATTTTCCTACTATTCCTAGATTCTCGAAATATGTCCTACCCAAGTAACAATTTATGCTGATTATTGATAGAAAAAGCGCTTAAGCTTAAGTCGTACTTCTGCCTTTATGAAGATTGTGTAGTGTAGTGTAGCTGATTTAAATTGCTGACAAAGCTTCTATGCAGCTCTTGTTCAGTTCACCTTCAAAGCAAAAACAAATAAATATGCATTATACATTTTTTTAATTACTGAATTTTATATTATTTATTCATCTTAACTACCTCAGTTACATGCTATTATAATTGAATTAACAATTATTTTTACTTACCTTTTTTTCTTCCTTTCTTCGGTGGGGATTGAACCTGGGACCCGTGGATTATCATTTAACAATCGATTCATCTTTAGCCTCTGAGCCAAACGAACACATGCTAAATGATACCTACATGATACAGAAATATCAGCGATTATGTGTTTATTAAAAAAACTAACTAATTGGAAAACAGCTTTCAATTTAACATTTGAAAAATTTAATAGACGTGATGGAGAGCCCCCATTAAAAAAAGTCCAAGTTATGCCAAGTTCCACTGCTACATAAACATATATTATTTATATCATGTATTAGAAGTACCGAACGTTCAATTAAACTTGATTGAACCTGATGATGAACGGCCACCAGCAAGACCAAGCAACATTATTAGAGCAGCTGATGTCTTCATAAATTCACCAGAACCTGATGAACTGCCAAAAGCATCACCAAGCAGCATTATAAATGCAAATGATGTAATGAAGCCAAGCTTTATAAATTTGCCAGTCAAGTGACATAATCAAAAACATAACCTAAAAATCGCTGAATGATATACATGACTGCAAGCATAAATTCTCATTTCAGCGAATGTCAAATGGCTGAAGAAGTATATATTTCACTATCTATTTTTTGTTCACAGACTACGTGTATCTGAACAATATTTTCAAAATGGGCTGAACTAGAAATTCTTCAGTCTGCGTTAATAAAAGATGAACAGTGGCTCATAGCTAGTGGTGGGAAATAGTATATTATCCAACAAGGTGGTAAAGAATATTATTATGGACCACCAAAATTATTTCGCGAGTGGAATAAGGTTCGAGGCTTATAAATGTCTTTACCACTATAGCACAGATTATAAAGAGAACAGATACGAATCCCGGTAAAACATTAAACGATTTTCAGCTCCGTCGTCAATGACCTTGGACCTTTAACCCGGTATGGCCGCGATGTTGCCAGTTTAAAATATTTTCTGAATGTCTTACCAAACTGCAGTGTTGACTCGGGAACAGTAACAATTTCTAGTGCCGGATCTAGTTTTTTTGGAAGTTTCCACTAAATCTTTAAAACTGCGCCATAAATTAAAAAAATAATCATAATCGAATATTATATTTATGTATTTATTAAATACCTATATGTACATTCCTATGATTTGTTATAAATAGTCATTACTCTTGGGAGATTAATTAATAAATACATTTTTAGATAACACAAATAATTACAAAAATCAACCAAATTTTAAAGTACAAATAATTCATAATTTATTTATTTTCAGAGGGAATACAATATACACATATGCATTTTGATAATAATTTGGAGCACCAAAGTTAATATCAAAAACTTTAAAATTCCTTTTATCATAGGCCGGGATATTTAATTAAATACTCTCATCCCTTGGAAATCGAAAGAACTTAATTTTTCTTTCCGAATAAAATGTATTTGGACAGTCTCTGTATGAACAATACACTCCGCCATGATGTTTATCCATTTTATAAGAATAATAATCAAACCACTATATTTTTATAGTTAATATTACCACAACACACAATCGATTAGTCAAATAACACAATTAATATCGCCGATTTAACACCTTCAAACAATGAAGCAAACAAAAATGAATTTTGAGAACAGATTACAAGTGATTGCGAGCATGTTTTGACGTTTTGATTATGTTAGGTTAGGTTAGCCGTCACCGTTATTGTGCATGGTTGCCAAGGATGGTATGATTTTTATACATTATAATCTTTTTAATTGTATAATTCTTTTAATGTCAATAAAATTGATTTAAAACAAGTAATTATCGAATATTCGTATCTGTATAACTATCACACTTAAAAAAAGCTTATAATATACTTGACCTATGATCGTAAATTAAAGGAAATATTATGCAAATTGACAACCCTGTTGACAAATTTCGCGAAGCAGCCCGAACGGAGTTGACATAAGAGGATGGGCATTTAAATGGGTATGTCCACCCATCTCTCTTTCTTTTTACTGTTCTCTGTCAAGCTTTCGTATCTGTTCTCTTTATAATCCTGTGATCATAGTGTATATACAATTTTTTCCACTACTTGACAAAATTAAGATAAAAATTAAAAATTATTCATAAACGCACCACAAGAAAGGTTTACCCTGTGAGTTTTCGATAAATCATGAACGTACTCGTTATGTCATCATTGAGCGCGAATTTCAAGCTAATGGTTTTTGATTTAAATAATTTTAACTCGATAGTTAATTTCAAGCAGCAAATATGTTAAAAGACAATCTCCTGTGTATACAAACTTATGCTGCACAAGCTTTTGTTGAACTCAAAATATTTGAATTTGTCCATTCTTGACCTAGGTTAATAGTAGAAAAAATAATTTTTAAAATCTTCTGTAAGTTCCTTGTGGCATTACTTATTCTTTTTTCTCTTATTCTTTTGGGAATCAAACCACAATAATGT
>CAJUYI010000266.1:116761-132805 GCA_910591695.1 Galerucella pusilla | reverse complement strand
CATCTTTTAATATGGATCTCCATCAAGTAAAAGCCTCATTTTTTCAACATTTAGTTGTATTAAATCAATTCCTTCGATTTTGCCTTGAATCCTATTGAATTTGATGCCAATCTTCCCAAGAATGCTTGCAAATACCTGACTAAAAAAACTCCATTCCTTAGCTGAACGATACCGAAACGTTGACAGAAAAATATTATGGTTTAATAACCCACAATACGCAAATATTATATTTCAAAAACATCAAAGATAATCGATTTTCCCGGTCAGTGTCACTATTCAAATTTCCCGCAACATAATACTACCGATACGAATATTTAGACGGCGCTTGATTTTGTCTCCACCGGATAACATTGCCACGCGAACGGTCTAAGGGTAGGTATTTTGTGTTCTTGTGTGACAAACATTGACATATAAACAACAGTCAATGCTGACAACTGCCAAGATGAACAATTTGAATAGAGGAGTTCAGTATAAGGTCGGTGTGGCCAACAAAAGTGTTTTTTTCTGACAAGAATGACAGTTAAGGTCTACCCCATAGAGAAATATAATATAATAAGAGTTGTCGACCCTGTAGTAACAGTTCGCATCACGTCGATCGAAGCGCACCAGGAAGGGTTGTTGGAACTAATTTCTGAGGGCGGGATATTTAAATTGGTTTTTCCGCGATCGATCTTTTTTGTTTATTTACCTACGACCCCCCCTGTAATCAGTCAATAACACACTTTCGGTATCAATGTAATGACAGCTATTACGCACTGTAAAAAAAACGCACAGCTGTAAAGTAAATCGCACGGCTTCCCTAGCAACATCTTAGCAACTGTCAATAGACGTCTCCACTTTATTCAAAATTTACTATTTGAAAACATTAGATATGGCCACGTTTAACTGTGAAAAGCACAAAGGGCTATGTATATGTATTGATTATAATTGAAAAATGGACTTTCGATTATCAACAATATAATAATAATGATTAAACTTTAGTTCTTTACTGTGCTTCTTTCATTGGTAATAGAGTAATAGAGGTGGAGTTTACCAAGCACCTCTAATTATGTAACTGTTATTTCTTATGCTTCTTATGAAAAATACGAGTACAAGTAGGTCGTAGGTAAAGTATAGTACGTAACTCGTGTTGTAGAGCATTTTACGCACTCACGGAATTACGCACTCGCCGCTACGCGGCATCGTGCGTAACTTTTCCATTCGTGCGTAAAATGCTCCTTACCACACACGTTACGTAATATACTATTACAGCATTGGTTGTCAGGTCGGTAGGTTGTGTTTACTGGTTTCTAAGTCTAACACGTCGGTAAGTGATTTACTTACCGTTCAGACGTCGGTAAGTAAACTACGTCCTAGCCCTACATACATTTAAGTGGTCCTAAATAATATATTACTTCATTCATTTCACAAAATAAACAAAGAAAATAAGAATATTGATATTTTTTAATGAACAGAATCGAACAGAACAATAGCATGAAAACAATTTCACCAAAATGCAAATTATATTTTAAACTGATCGAGAAGTATAAATGTCACTTTTGACATTTCGTTCATTTCGAAGAAATTGAAATTATTTTATTCGAATTTCGAATATTTCAATACGATCGCGCAAAAAATGGTATAAGCATTTCGAACGTTAAGGGTAATACCGGTCTCCAGCAAAATTGGAGGCTTCGCTACGCTCAGCCTCCAAACATTGCTGTCGACCGGTAAACAACCCTTACCGTTCTTGATACTTAATATACTAATAGTTTGTATTGTGGGTTTGTAAATCTCACAATGTGTCTAAAAATTGTTTATTATAATTATTTCATTACAAAAAATTAAAACTAATTCCATTTTTTCTAATGAAATGATTATAGTTAATTAACAATTTTAAGACACATAAATTAGATAAATGAGAAATCAACACTAATTTAAAATTTTCATTAAATTCATCGAACATTTACATATTATTAATCACAAAATAACATATTTTTACCAAACTTACATTATATTTAGGAAAGTTAATCCAATATCACATCCAATTGCACATTATTTTAAAATTATTCTCAAAAACTGCAAAAATTTAAATAAAAAGGAGTTAGAAAGTAGATTCTCCATTTCTATGAAGACAGAAACAGGTCTGAAACAAAATAAATAAAATGCATTACTTCAAGTTACAATTTGTTAGGTAGATGAGTTTCTTTGAGGCTATCATTATTGTTAGAAAAATTAAGGGTTCCGGTAGACTTCGCGACCCTCGGAATTTTTTGTTAATTTTAGATTTGTTTGAAAGCTTACCTTTAATAAGGCAGATTAGAACAAAAATTTCGATGGATCATCCAGTAATTACTTCAAAAATCACAATTTTAGTTCAAAAAATTGTACTTTTTCAACACCAATTCATGCTATTTCACGATAAATATTTTCACTATAAACAGTAAAGGTTATTATCTTGAACTAAATCTCAGTCTGTTTCACACAAAAAACCGGAAGAAAATACTTTTTTGCCAATTTTTAGAAATATTCGTAAGCATAAATATTTTCGTTTGACACTAGAGCTTATAAAATTGTACACTAAAATCTCATGTCAGAGCTTATGTCTAGATATCGTAGGTTCACAAATTAGGATCAGGTGACACTTCCTAACGGCGTTGTCAAATGGTCTTATGTTTCTTTCAGCTGAATACATTGTAATAAATTACAAGAATATATCACAATATAAAATTATTTGCATTTATAATCATGAATATTTATATAATAGTTAGATTAACATTTATTTTTCTCATTCTTTTGCTCCGTATTTTATGACATTTTAGTTACACTTTGATCTGTGTCAGTTGGTCGGGAAGCGGTATGTGTTGAATTATGATATTTTTTTTTGCTCTAGTAGAAATCCCATGAAGTCAGGCAATTTGAGGTGAAGAGATGTATTCCCTTCCCCTTCCCCTTCTCGAAGAAGTGTCTAATAATTTGTATTCCACATGAATGCGCGCCGGGTCGACCAGGCGCGCTCGCTTCGCTCGCGGTATCATTCAATCAATCCAGATCTTTGAATTATAAAATTCATTCATAAGCATATATACTGACTTCCCTTCCCCTTTTTGGAAAACATCATATGAAATAAAAATCATTTTATATTCATGTCCATCTATATATTCCACATGAAAGCGCGCCGGGTCAACGTTTTGCAATTCGCGCGCGCGAATTGCGAAACGTCGACCCAGCGCGCTCGCTTCGCTCGCGATATCGATCAGTCAATCTAGATCTTTGAATTAGAAAATTCATTGATAAGCATACTGACTTCCCTTCCCCTTTTTGGAAAACATCATATGGAATAAAAAATAATTTCATATTCATGTCTATCTATATACAAACATGTTCATTCCCTTCCCCTTCTCGAAAAAGTGGCTAATAATTTGTATTCCACATGAATGAGGTTTTTCGATCCTTTTGCGAAAACTATATTTTCCCATTTATTCAAGTAAACATTTGTCGAATGTGAAATAATAGCAATATAAATATAACATATGGCTAAAATTGAATAGAACAATCCACTGAAGCTGTGTTCTTGTGATTATTTTAAAAACCCTTCTTTTTTATAATCAGCAAAATGTTCGTGATATTACGAATATTTATATACCAACTTATCGGGACATTTGACGTTAATTTTCAACTAAAAATCACAAAAATATACATAATTCTTTTTATTTACTCTAACGTCATGGAATATACGTACCAAGTTAGTATCTGTGGAACATACAATATTATGTCTAAAAAGTACATTTTCAATACATACATTTTAGATCATAAAGATAGTAAGTACATCGGTGTTATATGTGAAAAGATACATATATAATCTTGGTGTTATTTCCAAGCCGTAACGAGCTACGGAAATGAAAGCTGGCAACATTGCCCATTCTCTGCTCTTTCTTAAATTTGTTACCATCCGATATCAAGACAGAATTGCCAAAAATTGTCAAATATTAAAAAAAAATGGCGGATTTTTGGTACTTTCAATTGCGATTTTCTCTTTCAAAAGTGAATAATCCAAGAATTTTTTTTTATTAAAACGTTCTATAGTAATAGGACTTTCTATTAAAAAAAATCGTTGCAAAATTCCGAGGGTCGCGAACCTTACCGGACCCAAATTAAGCTTTCATTTCACAGGCAATAGCTACAGTATTTTCAAAAGTATTTTCATCAAAAGCTTGGGTATTATTATCATGTTCAACTACTTTTGGTAGTAGTGTATGATCTAAGGATTGCAAAGGTAAAACAAATCTAATAAGTATGCATAATGAACCTGTGAATGCATTATTATTAAAATGATCTTCACACAACCTTTGATCCTTTGATGTAGAAGGAAATTCTAAAATGTTGTACCACTATTCACTTTGATTAATATTAGATGGAAATTTGAAAAATGATTTATTCTTACAACAAATTGCGAAGTGACCAAAAGTATTTACCAAGTATTACAATTTTTTGCAATACAACTATGACGTAATATATTTGGTGATGATATTTTAAAGGTTCACTTACTTTTATTTCCTTAATTAGAACTAAAATCCTCAATAAATTTTTAAATAAACTATTTTGTAAAATAATTATTGACACTTTCACTATGACTTTGACAAGCAGAAGCTAGATTCACACCAGCCAATGTATGATTGGTTTTGTATATTTTCGTTTTCAATGACTTAAAAGTTGATATGCTAGGATATTTAATAATATTTATCGACATCGAAGGATAAATAGTGAAGTGAAATGTAATTTAGAGTATTTTAAACCATTTTATTTTATTTCCCTTTTGTAAAAAGTTTTGTAGCTCTCACGACCAAAGCGACTCGATGCGCGGGTCAGTTGCGCCGAAACCATAAATTACTTCAATATGGCAGAAACGTTGTGCCTCATACCGCCTATACTTCAATCCGTCTCTTTTATTTTGTCTATGGTCTACCCTTCAAAACATAAGATTTTTGCATGTTTTTATCATTGCGAACATCTATATTGCTTTTTTAAAATTATGAATACACCCCCGAAGCGTATATCTTGAAATTTAAAATAACTTTTTAGCTGAATACTCAACATATCGGTGGCCAATAATTCTAGGAACTCTTGGCATGTCACCATTTCATATCTGTTATCTGTCACTAGTTATGTCAGATGTCAGTGGAAAAAGTAATTAAAAGAATAGAGATACAAAAATGATACAAAAATCTAATCGAAAATGAACATAGACAATTAAACGAATATCAACAAAATTAATATAACTGACATTTGACATAACTAGTGACAGAATAACAGAAATGAAATGGTAATTTGCCAAAAGTTCCTAGAATTATTGGCCACCGATATGTTGAGTATTCAGCTAAAAAGTCATTTTAAATTTCAATATACGCTTCGGGGGTGTATTCATAATTTTAATAAAGCAATATGTATGTTCGCAATGATAAAAAAACATGAAAAAATCTCATGTTTTGAATGGTAGACCTTAACTGTCAGTCTTGTCAGAAAAAACCACTTTTGTTGGCTACACTGACCTTAGACCGAACTCCTCCATTTTAAAATTATTTTCGTGCTAAAGACATTAACTGTCAGTCTGTTTGGAGCAACCTCCATGGTTTGGACAACTCAATTGCATTTAGCGCTTGAGGTGGATGGGTTTGAAACGTCATTTTTCACTCAAGATCATTCTATAAACTTTCACTGTCTGTTTTATGCAGTATTCACCACTTGCCCAGGCCTTCTTAACAGTATTTTCACGAAAAATATTCCTGACAAAACGTCATTTATGTTTATAATGAAAACCAGTTAAAAAATCAAATTAAAAATGTGTGTAGACGATAAAGTAGAATTTCCATCACCGTTAATAATTGGATTGATCACCGAAATAATAGGAACGTTCGTGATGATGTTCATTGGATGCATGGGATGTCTCTTCCAGTTCGGAATCGGCCCAGTTATACCAGCATTTTCTTTCGCCTTCGCTATATTAGCGGCTCTACAGATCCTCCATGCCGATGGACCTGTTCACTTAAATCCAGCAGTGTCAATAGCATTTTTAATAGTCCAAAAGATGTCATGGAAGCGATTCCTCGTCTACATAATAGCACAATACGTTGGTTGTTTCTTAGGATATGGAGCACTTTATCTAGTTGCACCACAAGAAAGTCAAAATATCTGTTTATTACGACTTAAATGGGAATTGACACCTATACAAGGATTTGTTGTGGAAATGCTTGGTTGCACGGTACTGATCTGGATAGTACTCGGAGCTGTCGATGCTAAAAACGCAACTCTACAAGATTCATTGCCGGTTAGAATTTCCTTGGGTGTATGTGGCATTATTTTTGCTTTGGAGCCTTTAACTGGAGCAGGTCTCAATTCCGCAAGATCTTTTCCACCTGCTGTGATGTATAATAACTGGAAAGATCATTGGTTGTATGAAGTTGCTCCTATTTGTGGAACGTCGATCGGTGCCATCATCTACAGGTTTGTACTTGACGACGAGGATTCGCATTCGTTACACAGTTTTCTGAAAGCACGCGAAGGGGGTGGTTCAGAAGTGTGATGTAATTTTGTTTTATTAAAAATTGGCAAAAGTATGAATTTATTTGTTTTTTAAAATCATGTGACGGAAATACAACTTTTAAAAGTCGCTATCTTTCTTGCTTCTCCAATAGATTGATCATTTTTAAGGAGCCCATTCAGGAGGCAGTTTCCTTGGTCGTAGTGTTTATCAACTGCCAGTTTACATTAGCTGGCAGTCAAACTTTCGGCTACCCTAGGCCACTATCAAGTTGATGTTAACCATAGAACATACAGTTAAATACGAGAAAATGGTGTTCCGTTATTCTAACCATAGATTCTAACTGACAACTGTGTTATGATTTTTTCATGTTTGCTTACATTTTGCAACAAAGATTATTTCAACTTCAGATTTGATTATGTTATTATCGTTTAGGGTGAAATCGAGAAGCTTATTTGATTCATTTATAGTAGTTTAGTAGCATCCAGGTTCTGTGTGAATTTTATTTCATTGTTATTGTCAATGTATCTTGAGGAACTTGACGACCTTTTCGATGAAGAGCTTGGGGCTTGGCGAAATATTGGAATTTGTAGAGTACGAAAGACGATCATATACTGTTGAAGAACGGATGAATCCCTTTGAAGAGCTCGATGATGTCGAGTTTATTACTCGGCTTCGACTATCTAGACCCAGTGTTCTCATGATACTCCAACAAATTCCAGATTTTCTCGTCAGATCACAATATCTGTCTTTTCGCATTCTATCATACTTTTACGGTGAACGGCTACTTTCATAAGTACCTAATTGTCGCTCTGACTCCGTGAAATTGGGAAATCTTTTTTGTTTTTTGGACATTCTCAAATGCAAATAACTCAACAAAGCACAACATAGACGAGATAAAAATAACAGTACCACCATTTTGACACTGACAATGGAAATTTTCCACGATGTTGTCAGAGTAAGCTTACGATAAAATAGAAAAATAATAACTTTCACCTCTATATTTTTGATTCAGTGTGTTATATATGTTATATGCGAATAAAATTGATAATATGTATATTTCATGTAACGGGTGATCCTCCTAACACCAAATTAAAATGAGAAATTTACGCTCTGACAACATTACACTCACCGTTCATAACCCGAACAAGGTTGTCAAATGCTCAATTACACTTAGCCTCCAGTTAGCTAGCTGTCGGTTATGTGGTGCATTGATAAACGCTTTCTATTGTAACCGAGACTTTGACTGGCGGCTAGAGATAGCTGAGGGCTACGTAGCTGACAGATTTAACCGAGCATTGATAAACCCGCCCTTAGATTATAAAGAGAACAGATACGGAAGCTTGACAGAGAACAGTAAAAAGAGAGAGAGATGGGTGGACATACCCATTTAAATGCCCATCGTCTTATGTCGGCTCCGTTCGGGCTGCTCCGCGAAATTTGTCAACAGAGTTGTCAATTTGCATAATATTTCCTTCAATTTCCGATCATAGGTCAAATATTTTATAAGCATTTTTTTAAGTGTGATAGTTATACAGATACAAATATTCGATAATTACTTGTTTTAAATCAATTTTATTAACATCAAAAGGTTTATACAATTAAAAAGATTATAATGTATAAAAATCATACCATAAATATATACTTTTCTCACAAACCACATCCTTGGCAACCATGCACAATAACGGTGACGGCTAACCTAACCTAACATAATCAAAACGTCAAAACCACAAAACAGTCTAACCTATAGAAGTGAAAGTCCAATAGGATTATCTGGAATGAAAAAATGAGGTGTCAAACCCATCCACCTGCAGCGCTAGTTGCAATTGAGTTGTCGACATAGGCAAGGCAGCTGAGGCCGAAAAACAGACTAAGGGAAGAAGAATTTCAGCGATCGCAGTGGATGGGTTCAGAACTATTTCATAGTGCTTTTTTAATGGAAGTTTGTTTTTTGAATGACTAATGCCCGATTTCACTAACCATTTCCGAGTCAGGTAATACCTAAAACGAATTTAGGAATTCCTAAATGCAATTTACATTTCACCATGCCCAAGAGTGATAATATTACATATTTCCCATCACCTTTTGATCATTCCTGAAAGGATTGCAGGAGCAGCTTTGCGAGTGAGGCCCCTTTTTGTCCCAATAACAATATATTGTGGTTCAAAATATCTGTTGCAAACTTTGTAGGATTTATAAATCTTTTCAGCGCTTAATTCCTTTAGTTTTGGATTGCGAATAAAGGCAACCCATTCGTTCAACAACAAAGGGTCATGTTTGGGAAACCTATGTCGTTTTGATGTAATGTCTGTACACCCAGGAACGCAACACTTCACACCAACCATTATAAATATTATGAATTATCACACTTGATAAGACTTACAGTACCTAATTAAAACACAAATAACAGCAGCAAATGGTAAAAGGAAAAAATCTATAAAAGACAATGGTGACAACAACTATATGACAGCTTTGAATTTTAAAATCTTTTCTTCTTTTCGTGATTAAGGTCTTAGCTGCCAGGCCTGTTTCGACAACTCAATTGCAACTAGCGCTTCAGGTGGATGGGTTTGAAACCTCATTTTTGTATTCAAGGTCATCCTATAAACTTTCACTTCTATAGGCTAGACTGTTTTGTGGTCAAAACATGCTCAAAATCACTTGTAATCTGTGCTTAAAATTCATAACGCCATTTTTGTTCGCTTCATTGTTTGAATCGGCGATATTAATTGTGTTATTTGACTAATCGATTGTGCGTTGTGGTAATATTAACTATATAAAAATATAGTGGTATAGATTATTATTCTTATAAAATAAATAAACATCACGGCGAAGTGTATTGTTCATACAGAGACTGTCCAAATAAATTTTATTCGGAAAGAAAAATAAAGCTCTTTCGATTTCCAAGGGATGAGAGTATATAATTTGATATCCCGGCCTATGATAAAAAGAATTTTAAAGTTTTTGATATTTTGGTGCAACAAATTATTATCGAAATTCTCCCTTGCATAGGTGTATATTGTATTCCCTTTGATAATAAATAAATTAAGAATCATTTGTACTTTAAAATTTGGTTGATTTTTGTAATTATTTGGGTTATCTTAAAATGTATTCATTAATTAATCTCCCAAGAGTAATGACTATTTATAACAAATCATAGGAATGTACATATAGGTATTTAATAAATACATAAATATATATTCGATTATAATTATTGTTTCAATTCATGACGCAGTTTTAAATATTCAGTGAAAACTTCCAAAAAAAACTAGATCCGGCACTGGAAATTGTTATTGTCCCCGAGTCAACAGTGCAATTTGATGAGAAATTCAGAAAATATTTTATGATATAACTGGCAACATCGCGGCCATACCGAGTTAAAGGTCCAAGGTCATTGACGACGGAGCTGGAAATCGTTTGATGTTTCACCGGGATTCGTATCTGTTCTCTTCATAATCTGTGACCTTACTTAAATATCAATAATCGGTACGAGGCGACATAGATAAACAAGACCAATTTAAGTTAATGCGCAAGACAGTTGGCCAACTTCACGTGGCTTTTTCTTATGTGAAACGGAGTCTATAGAATTTGGGTGTTTAAATCTTCACAGTTGAATAGACTTGTTTATATCTTGAGAGTCTATAGGTGATAAATATTCAAATATTTTGATACCTCTTCGCCTAATAACCAAACATTTACCTTCCTGTTTTGTTTTATACTTCTGTATCTGTATCTGTAGAAGGGAGGGTGAGTGTGACCTCACAGCACTTAGGCCACATGTGACTCATTGTACATCCTCCCGAGGAGTTGTCCTTCTAGGTCATCGTCCATCCTGTCCTTCCCAGGAAGGTGGACAGGTCAGTGGGAGACATCGATATAACACTTTGTCTGTTCAAGGCTACTATCAGTGCAGATTGTTATGTTTTTGCCAGAAATGTCTCTTCTGGTTAGTTCTTTTGTGGCAATTGAGATACCAGCCAGTTCTGTTTGAACCTCGCTGGTATAGTTTCCCATTCCTCACTTAATCTTAAGGCTTAGTGCTCTCGAGTAAACTCCACATCCTGAGCCTTCTTCCATTTTTGAGCCATCTGTATATATACTTAAAATTTATACTAATATTGAAATTGATACAATGGAAATTTGAATTTTCACAGATAATTTTTAATTTTTCTACGACTACTGTACATTATTATTTATTAGTGACTTTAGTGTGTTCAAGAAAATTTTCGTGAAATATAAATCGTTATTGATATGTCACAACTTATGAAAAAGAGGTTTCCGTCCATTACCAGCATTGACGTTGAGGTAAGATTATTTTTTATTCTTGACTTGTTCTTTTCATTAAAATCTATCTTTCCTGTATCTCCATCCCGAACATATTTCTTCTCCAATCGATACTCGTCTACTTTAACTCCACTCCAATGATCCTTCACACTAACATCAACCTACTTATTGTTCTTAATAGTTACTCATTTACTAAGGACAAAAAATTGTCTATTATAGTATAGTCTAGCTTGCAAATTTATAGCGGAGGCGCTTAGTCCAGTAACTGAACACCTGAAAATATCGAAAGCTCCTGAAAAGTCAAAAAGACTTAACTTTGGGCTCAATTTGTAGGTCACAGCAGGTGTTTTCAAATGAGAAAAAACTTAACGCGATTGAGTTTACGGAAGGGGGTGGGGAATGACCCCCTAAACCCTGGAAAACGGGTTTCTCGCTAATATCTGGCTAAATATACGAACTAGAGAATTTTTTTTCGGGAAAGAAATAAAGATCGTCTTATTATCTACAAAAGTGGTATCCATCATTTTTTCCGAAAATTCGATAGTTATCGAGATAATGAGACCTAAAAGTCTCCTCATTTCAGCTGCTGATGCTCTACCTGTAGGAATTCTGCTGTCTATCGGGCGGACGAATTGTTCCATAACTCGGTAAAAAATTGACATTCTTCGATGATTCAAAGTTCATCACAATGGGAAGACTCGTAACTATCATTCCATGTGACTTGCAGCTCGTTCGTACTTATATATTTCATATATGTACAGTGTGGAAACCACTCATGGAATAAAATTCTTTATGTCATTATTTTAGGAAATTATGAAAAATGCCGAGACACGTCAACTTTTGAATTGAGTTGTGCGTTATGTGAACATAAATTTAAATGTACAGGGTGATTCACGCAAGTATGCCATAGTCAGTGTTTTTTTTTTTTTTTGATGAAACACCCTGTATATTTGCATATTTTGAAATCCTCTTAATGAACCGATTCCAACAAACTAAATAATGTATGGTCAATTATGGAATTATACAGGGTGAAATTTTAAAATTAATAATTTATTACACTTGAAATATTGGTACTTTTTTGAATTAGCTAAATATGGATTTATCAAAAATCTAAGCTAACTACTTATTAGACGTATTTGTATATTAAACAAAATCTGCTACGCCCATGAATTTTATCATGAATACCTAAAAATTGCCTAAAAACGCCAATAATTAGACAAAATCGGTAAATAATGTGGATTGTTTTCTATTATGTCAGCTGTTGATGTGTTGACAGTTTATACTGAAATAGTAAAATATTTGTCAAACACTCTTTCCTTGTCGACATAACAATGAAATATTTAACTGAGACTCACCGAATTGAGATTTTAATGATGATCGGGTACGGGGATAGCTGCAGAAGTCAAGTTGAAGTGGCAAACTCATTTAATCACAGGTATCCCGAATTGCCTAATATTTCACAAAGTACTGTGTCTAAAATTCATGCACAATCCAGAAAACTTGGATATGTCAAACCATTGAAAAGAAAACCACACTTCGTTGAATATGATGTGAAATTGGATATTTTGTTAAGTGTCGAAGAGAATCCAACTTCAAGTACACGTCAAATTGCCCGTGAAAATAATGTTAGTCATACAACTGTTCTAAGATGTCTTCACAAAGAAAAACTTCATCCCTACAAATTAACTTTTGTGCAGGAGTTAACAGAAGACGATTCAGATCGTAGAATGGATTTCTGCGAAAGAGTGATGAATAAGCTGAACAGAAATGAGATAGCTCTTTGTACCATTATTTTTTTCTGACGAATCAACATTCACATTGAATGGAGAGTTAAACCGATAGAGCTGTAGATATTGGTCAGCAGAGAATCCTAATTGGATGCGTAAGACACATACTCAGTACCCTCAAAAGGTGAACGTTTGGGCCGGTATCATAGGTGACCATATTATAGGTCCAATATTTATAGATGGAAATTTGACAGCTGAAATATATGTAAATATGCTTAGAAATGAAGTTATTCCCGCGTTGGCAAACTTATATCCCAACGCAATAGATCCTAGCTTACCGAATGAAAATGTTTGGTTCCAGCAAGACGGGGCAACACCCCATTATGCTTTAATGGTAAGAACTTATTTGGATGAAATCTTCCCCAATAAATTGATTGGATGAAGAGGTACTATTTAGTGGCCAGCTAGATCGCCAGACCTTACGCCGTTAGATTTTTTTCTGTGGGGTTATCTCAAGAACAAAGTATATGCAACACAACCAACTAGCATTGTAGACCTCAAAGACAGGATAACTACAGAAATACGGAATATTACACCTCAAACTTTATACAAAGTTAGGGAGGAGTTCTATAGGAGACTGTGCTATTGCCAACAACTAAGTGGAGAACATTTTGAGCATTTATTTCAATGTATTAAAATCAAATACATCAGGTATTTTATGTATGTGTTTAATAACTGTAAAAATAAAAATTTCACCATGTATAATTCATAATTGACCATACATAGTTTGTTGAAATCGGCTCATTGAGGGGATTTCAAAAATATGAAAATATACAGGGTGTTCCATTAAAAAAAACAACACCGCCTATGGCATAATTGCGTGAATCACCGTGTACATTTACATTTATGTTTACATAACGCACAACTCAATTCAAAAGTTAACGTGTCTCGGCATTTTTTATAGTTTTCTAAAATAATGACATAAAGAATTTTATTCCATAAGTGGTTTCCACACTGTATAATATTTAAAAAAGCGGTCAAAGTTTTTTTCCACAATATTTTGAGACTATTTCATTAATTTGTTCATATTTAAAAAAAATAGTCTTTTATCCTAATTTTTTTTAAAATGGAACCTTAGGAGGTCTTGAATGAAGAAATTTTTTTTTTCATCTTTCTTGCGTTTAGGTAAAAAATTAATTTGTTTATTTATTCATTTAAAAAAAAAATCCGGTTTTTACCGGTGTGATCAATTTCCCTGATTTCTGGAAAATGATTGGATTTCATTAAAAATGAAAAAGTACATTAGAGAACTAGACACTCTAAGCTAAGCTTTAAAATGATGTGCATTGAAAAGCAATATATAAGATGATAAATTTTTAAATCGCGCTTGTTTCACAGATTATACAGAACTCCGAAAACGGCTGAAAAATGTAAATAAACAAATCAATTTTCTATCAAAACGCAAGAAATATTTTGGAAAAAAATCTCTGAGATCATTCAGGACCTCCTAACGTTCCAATATTAAAAAAGAAACTATTTTTCAAAAAAATATGAACAAATTGATGAAATAGTCTCAAAAAAAACTTTGACCGCTTTTTAAAATTTTTTTGTCAAGTATGAACGATAAATCCATATTTAACTAATTCAAAAAAGTACCAATATTTCAAGTGTAATAAATTATTAATTTTAAAATTTCACCCTGTATAATTCATAATTGACCATACATTATTTAGTTTGTTGGAATCGGTTCATTAAGAGGATTTCAAAATATGCAAATATACAGGGTGTTTCATAAAAAAAAAACACTGACTATGGCATACTTGCGTGAATCACCCTTTACATTTAAATTTATGTTCACATAACGCACAACTCAATTCAAAAGTTGACGTGTCTCGGCATTTTTCATAATTTCCTAAAATAATGACATAAAAAATTTTATTCCATGAGTGGTTTCCACACTGTACATATATGAAATATATAAGTACGAACGAGCTGCAAGTCACATTGAATGATAGTTACGTTTCTTCCCATCGTGATGAACTTTGAATCATCGGAAAATGTCAATTTTTTGCCGAGTTATGGAACAATTCGTCCGCCCTCTGCATAGACAGCATAATTCCTACATGCAGAGCAGCAGCTGAAATGAGGAGATTTTTAGGTCTCATTATCTCGATAACTATCGAATTTTCGAAAAAAATGATAGGGACCATTTCTATAGATAATAAGACGATTTTCATATTCATATCGAGCCAGATATTAGCCAGGCTTTAGGGGGCCATTTTCCCCTCTTCCGTAAACTCAATCGCGTTAAGTTTTTTTTCGTCTAGAAACACCTGCCGTGACCTACAAATTGAGCCCAAAGTGATGACTTCAGGGACTTTTCAGTAGCTTTGTCCCTCCATTTACCGGACTAGCTGCCGATAAAATTCAAATGAATCACCTTTTATTAGCTGGTAACTGCAGCGATTCCCAAACAAAATTGCTCGATACAGCATTAGAGATATTTTTGTGTTGTTTGGCAATTAACTTTAATCGAGTCTTTAATGTGAATTACGAGAGAAAATCATGCGAAATTTGCAGTGAAACTAACAAAAAGAAATATTTCCAGAACCGTAAAGGTACAGAAATGAAATAACCTTACTTAATCCACCATATTTTAATCTTTTCCTATTTATAAATATTAAAATAACTGGGAATTTCGCCAAGAGCCAACAATAAAAAGACTGAATGTTTTCTAGTGTGTTTTCTTTGGTGCTTTCCCGTTTCAATAATAATAATAAGGTCATTTCAATCAGAGACAACTACTTCTCGTGCTAAAGACTTCTACAAACAATTAATAACAATTAGAAAACGTTAACATAATATATAGCTTTGCAAATGAAAAAACAATACTAGCTATTGGAAATAGTAAAATATAATGAGAATTAAATAAACTGCTGGCACTCTTCCAGCGTTCATACCCATCCAAAACTTTCTGTCATCTCTATTAACATCATCGGAACTGTGTGATAATTGGACATTTCCTTGAATTTCCCAGCTATTAAGTAGGTCGTAGCATCAGAAGTATTTTGTAAATACAGTTGCGTGATTATGGAACAGTTAGTAATTATTACAAAATTAATTTTAAAATTGTCGCGATATTAGCAGTGAGGAAGTTTCCTTTAAATTAGATAGATAAAGGATCAGGGTAGGACAAATTAACTTGAAGAAGCAGAAAAGAAAGACTAAGAGTCTATTAAGAGAGTAGAATAGTGGTTTGACACTAGAAAGATGTAAAAGAATTAATAAGGAGCTAAATGAAATGAAAGAGACTATGGAGAAAGTAGAAGAGTGTTTTAATATTAGAAAAATGTGAAAGAATTGGCAAGGAATAAAATTAAATGGAGAAAACTTCACCGAAAAATATGAATAAAGAATCAGGGTAAAACAAATTAAATTAAAGAAGAAGAAAAGGAAGAGACTATAAAGGAAGTAGAAGAGTGTTTTAATATTAGAAGGATGTAAAAGAATTGGCAA
>CAJUYI010000266.1:66989-105165 GCA_910591695.1 Galerucella pusilla | reverse complement strand
CGCTTCGTACAGGTCATTTTGTCAAAATTTGCTTCTCCTTCCCCTTCTGGACTTGGTACAAAATCGCATGTACAGAGCCAGCTCTGTACAATATCGGGCTTGGTATGTATAATTTACATTCAAATCGGCTCGAAAAAAAATTATATAGCGTAATAATCCGTACTCGATTATTAGAGTTCTTAATATTTCGCTAGAACTAAAATTAGATTTTCTTTAAGTTTGCAAGTTTAACTACGCGTTTTATGGCTACTGTGCTTTGCTACAGAAATTCGTGTTTAGCATACCATGCGTTTTATAAGTCAATTAAAATTTTAATGCTCTGGTCTTTTATTAAACGTAAATGTCATTTTTGGTCAATTTTATTAAGGACCTCAATTAAACTTAAAATAGGCATACCTCATTTGAAGAAAAATTATTATTGTAACTGGGATAGAATGTAAAATTGCTATAGTATATTAGATTGGACGCCACCAGCTTTTAATCCAAACGGTAGCAATCAAAAGTACACAACAAAAAGAAGAAAGTGTTTAAAAATCCACATGCAACTGTTGCCTTCTAGGAGACAAATGGAAAAAAGGCTCCTATTGATAAATTTAAAGCTGATTTCAACGATTCAAGGTAAAACCAGAAGGGATATCGATAAAAGCACATGTCTTATTTTTGAGTGGCTACTGCGCCATGAAACGGCACTAGCAGAATAAGTTCTCGAGCACAAAACTCTATCTATGGCACATAGCGCATCATAGAAATCCCGTATCTGTACTCTATTCAGATTTTAATTAATTCCGATATGTAATCAGTCTTGACTAATTACACTAAATTATATATTATTTATATCCAAAATCAATGGATTAGTTTAATTAAATTATATAAATTATATTACTTCATTCTGGCTTCGTTTTAAGTTTGACGAAACGGATAGAAATAGAAAAGAATAAAGCCGATGCGAAAGTTATTAAAATGATTAATGATGATGACACAGAATCGATAGTTCAGAAGCTCTCCTCACCCCAATATACACAATAGTATAATGAATCTATTAAGGGATAGAAAAAGTGAAGTTTAAGGTCAGTCGCATCTAATTTTTCCAAAAAAAAATTGAAAAAACTTGCAACTACAAACAAATCATTTTTGGTATAATTAAAATATAAATTGTAATTTTAGTACATAGTAGGCTGTCAAGTTTTGTCGCTGTATAATTCGAAAAAACTGCTGACAGATGCTGTCATACAATTCTTTCATCTAGATACCATTTTTTCTACAACCGTGTGTTTTAACGCATTTTCCCGCACACATGTTAGTTTTGAAAGTGTTACTTTCCCGCATTAGTGCGTAAAATTATGCAAATTTTGACCTTATTAGATAGTTTTTTACTTCGTAAGTTATAACTATTGTTACAACAGGTGAATAAATATTTACGAAATATATCAAACAAAATTCTCCCATCTACAAAAAATAATGTTCCTAACTCATGCATAAAGTGTGTTTCCCGCCATTGACCGCTTGCCCGAACTACGCTCCGCGCCTTTCAGGTCAACTGCAGTCGCGTGCGGGAAAGTATCAATTTCCGCACTTGTTAGGAAACAGTAGGTATATTGTGCAACAAGTGGGGAAAGTTCAACTTTTCTCACGAGTGTGGAAGTTTGTGGTACGAGCCCGAAGAGCAAGGGACGCAAACACACGAGTGAGAAAAGTACTTTACACACATGTTGCACACTATACTTTTTCTACAACTGCACAAATTTAAAGAATACAAGTAAAGTAACTAAGGCTAGTAAAACAAAAATGACACTAAAATTATCCCATATCTAAACTGTTAAATAATTTCTTTCAAAATTATAGTAGATGGTGCAATTTGTACAATTTTGTATGGTATGTACGTCATTTCTTTTCATTAAATTCTCTGTTATTAGAAACTACCTTTTCGAAATTATAAACTTCCAATATAATCTGACAGTTTTGTATCAACTAAGTAGGTATTTGAAGGTGACAGAAGCATACTAAGTTTTTGTCGATTTTATTTGATTCTCCATATAAATGTATGTGGCGTGGGCAAAGTGCCGTGAGAAAAATTCTTTCCCGCGGCTTAGGCAAAGTGACACTTTGTACTTCCGTAAATTGTGGGAAAAGAACTATTTTCCATAGCAGTCGTAGGAAAATAACTATTTAATTCAAAATTGCGCGTTTGGAGGGAAATAGTCGTTCAAATTTGTCGTTTTTTGACGTTTGACGTTTGCAGCAAACTTCCGAACTTGAAAATTTGATTGAAAGGTTACAACAATATCGCGGGTCATCAAAAGCTGTTGTGAATTATATCAGGTACTTCATTACTGAGTAAAGATTTTTATTTCAATTTAATATATATTCGAAACGTCTTTGAATCACTTATAGACACTATATCGAAAATTGAAAACTCTCTATGAATCACTGAGTCATCAATAACTTCTACTAACACAAATCTATAAATACAATTCTCGATTTTTAATTGGCAAGTAATCACGCCAAAAGAATTTTGGCATCAATCCAAGCGAGTTGTAAATTCAAGGGTTTTTCGATGGTTCTTACATAAAATTGAATTAAATTAAATTCAAATTTTAGGTTACTGAGCTAAATTGAAATATACCAGATTCAAAATTTTTATCAATAATTATGTAACAACTTTGTATGTTTTTTAATGTTCTCTTTTAAAGAGTTTTAAATATCAAACTTTACGTAAACCACTGTAAAGCCAAAAGTCGTTCGTTTCCCCATTTTATATGCCCAAATATCATCCTGTTGTTTCAAGGTCCTTTAGGTGATTGAAAGGAACGAATAGGGCTAATGTCCGGTTCTATCACCTCTGGCCAAAAGTGATAGTATGTCAACCACTGGTCAGGTGTTAACCTTGAGGTTAGGAAAAAATGTGCTCTATCATCAGTGTCAGCGTGTCAGCTACTTTTGACTAGTGGTTACTTAACATCGATAGTTTTCGTGAATCCATTATAAGGATATTGTACAAAATTTGACTTTTTCGCCTAAAAATTGTATATAAAGTTTGGTTATATGTACACATGCGTGTACCGGCCCTGAGACAACTCATTATTTTTAATAATGGATGGTACTCCAAAAAACAGAAGCTAAAACTTATATTTATATATTTTCCACAATTTTTGTTAAGCTGTTAAATTAACTTTAACAATCCATAAATTGAGTTGAACAATTAAAACTTTATCGAAACAAGTCATAGAAATAAACAATTATCATTTAAGATTCTTTGGTATCACTTTTTTGCGGATAGTTAACATTTAATTTACATTTTTTGAACAATTTTCTCATATATAATACCACGAGAGTGAAAATTTTGTCGGCAAAATTTTTGGATTGTCATGAAAGTTTGTTGCTTGGCTATTTTGCGAATAGCATTTTTAACAAAACCACCAGCCGTCAGGCGAGTGGTTTTGGATTAAATGTCATGAGCAAAATTACCTTAAAGCAACAAACTTGAATACAAGAGAAAAGTTTTACCTCACAAAATTTTCAATTTAGTGGTATTCGACATGACTATTTCACGAGAGAAAAACTAAAAAATCATATGTTTAAGCGTTTTATTTATTGCAAACTTCAATTATACGAAGCCAAAAAAATAATAACATTATGAAAAAAAAATTACCTATTTATGTAAAAGTACAATTATTATAATTGTACGATGTAGCATTATTTTGGGGATTGTTTTGCATCATAACCTGTGATGAATTTAAGCTAGAAACTGAGGATTCCTTTTCTTTATTTTCATTTTCTCGAAGGTTTTCTATAGGTTGGAAATGGTGTTCTTCATTTAATTGTAAATATGGTTTCAAAGAATGGGCAGAAGAATGTCCTGTAAGCTTAATTACTTCTTGTTCACCAATTCCTTCTTTTGCTAATGCAGATATTGCAGAAGCTCTATGTAAATGATTGGTTATTTTTATTTTTTTTGTGTCTATACCAATTGATTCTGCCGATATTTTCGTCCACTTTGAAATTGTATTAATTCCCAATGGTGAATTTTTGTACCATATTTCTTTCTACCAATTTGGATGTACTGTTAAAAATACTCTCGTTGTTGTTAGATAGGGATTGGATTCTCTTTTTTCAATAATTTTTATTAAAAATAAACGAACGGGACACAAATTGATGTTAACATTATTTCTTACCAGTCACTTACTGCCAGATAAAGCTTTTGATCCTCCTCGTGTCGTTTTGGAAAAGATTGGATTATATTCTACCCTGCCAGTAAAATTACCTTTATTATCATATTCTTTTTTAAAGTAATTAATAGAGTTTGTTCAGCCATCCTTTGCCGTTACGTCATACATTGTCCAGCTTGCTCTCTCATTCATGAAATGGATGAGACGGAATCATGACGTCATTAACGTATTACTTATCTAAGGTCGACATAAATTTTATCTGTTACTTTTGAGAGTTCAGTTGTCATATTTTGAAAACAATTCTCAACATAAGTATGTCATTGATTATAATTTTGAGGTCAAGTGTAAAATAACATTTAAGTAATATTTGACATACGTAAAACAGCAGAATACGTCACCCATTATGACGTAACGGCAAAGGATGGCTGAACAAACTCTATCACAATTAGCAGCTTCATTTCCACGCCATGCTAATTCAAACGAACATAAATGAAAAAACTTTTTTTGTTATCCATCAGGATTATCTTCAGAATAGCTTTCTACCATTTCCATTAATTCTTCTTTGGTAAACGCGTTAGAACTTCTTTTTCTGGTTTCAGGTTCAGCCTGAAGCTTTTTACGTTTTGTATCCCTGGCCAATCTAGCAAATTTATAGGTTATATCTTTAAATGGATCAATTTTGATGTTAAATTCAAGAAAATATTTTTCCTGAACCATTTGAGCAGTCGTATTCCAAAGTGTTTTCACACTAGCTTCAGTATAATCAGTTCCATCTCTTTTTTTCATGTTAAAACCATAATCCTCAAGAATTTTTGCTATAACTTGTTCAGAAGTATCCTTTCCTAACGTATAATTACGTGCGTCCAGAAACATTCTAAACTGTTCCCACGCAGACTTTGTTGTCTTCATTGTATATCGCGGTGTAATTTGCTTAATTTTGTACTCTCTATTTCATTTATTGAATTATTTCCAAATCTTGTATTATTCATGTTAATAATACTTATTTAAATTTTTGAAACAGTTTTAATAATTTTTAGACAGTTAAATAAAAAATAAATAAACAACTTAGTTTCCTTACAAACCACTAATAAAGATTTTATATTGAATTTTATCACAGAGTGATAGAATTTTATAGATTTGATATATTAAACGTCAAAAAATTGCCGCGACAAGACAAAAAATTGCCAGTTCAAAACCTTCAAATTTTGTCAGTTATCAATTTACTCTAGTGAAATAGTCAGTGTAACTTGATCCGTTATCTGTCAACGTCAGTGTGAAGGTCACTAAATTTTGCCCCCAAAATATCAAAGGATTTTCGCCGGCTTTCGTTTCTTGTTCGGCTGGTGTATTCTGTGGTAATATCATAAAAATTGTACCATTAGACTACAAAAACTTTTTTTTCCACTACTAGCCGTGAAGTTAACAATTATTCTAGCCAACTGAGAAGTTGAATTTCTCTATAAGTGGTTAATAATTTTTTCTATTATTAACCTAGGTCAATAATCAATAATGGACAAATTCAAATATTTTGAGAATTCAGGGATAGTAGTTCAACAGAAACTTGTGAAACATAATTTTGTATACCCAGGAGATTGTCTTGAACACATTTGCTGCTTGAAATTACCAATCAACATAAAATTATTTGAATAAAAATACCATTTGTTTAAAATTCGCGCTCAATCAAAAATGACTGGTGACATAACGAGTACGTTCGTAATATATCGAAAACTGACATTGTACTTGTAAGTCAGACGACGGAGTAAACGCTTCTCGTGGTGCGTTTATGAACTATTTTCAATTTTTGTCTTAAATTTGGCTAGTAGTGGAAAAACTGGTATATATAACATGGTTCTGAAGACATTTATAAACCTCGCACCTTATTCCATCTTGGTACTCTTATTCCATCTTGGTACTCGGTCAATAATAATAGTCTTCACAACCTTGGTGTATAATATACTTTTCTTGCGCTCTTTTCCACAAAATCTTAATTCTGAATGCTACAGTAAACAATCTAATATTATATAGAAAGCAAAAGCTGACTCAATTTCCATATAATGTCCACTCCAGATTCCTCTCATTTAGAGAACTATGTTAATGTATGTCAGAGGGGCACCGATGGGAGAATAAAATATTTCCAGAGGGCTGCACATCATCGGGGGTGGCGAAGAAACGTCAGACGCGCCGCCGCGACGCGAGTATTGACCGATGACGTAATAAGGCGTCGGCAACCAACGCATGGACTTCTTCGGTTGGGGTGCATCCAGTGTATCCAGATATACAACAATTCCTGTTAATTTCAATCGACTGTGATTACGACGAGCTGAATTTTACGTCTATTTTCATAAAAATTTTGAAAATAAAAAAGGTTTTTGAAAAATTTTCTTAGCGAGTAGTGGATTAGTGTACGTGGACTTAGTGTGTACCTGTTGAAGTTTTATAAAAAGTTTTTACAAATTGGATGCTCGGCTGATTAGGATGCTGGAGCGTCATACAGCTCTAGAATGAAGTGTTTTGTATAATGTCGTTGTGTTTAAAATTCTTACGGATGGTAAGCTTGTTTTCGAATCCATATTTATTGTTTCAATTTTCAATATTACAGCGGGTATAGCATAAGCAAAATGATAAAAAACAGCTGGAAAGCTTCTACATTGTTATAAAGGTGTAACCAGTATCTTGATCCCTTTCCTTACATCTGTTGTTTTCTTTTTCTTGAAATTATAAACATAGTAGGTACGTAATACTCTATTCTTGAAGGTCGTTATAATTTTAACCTACAATTAGTTCTTGGTTATAATCTGATTCTACCTTTATTTTCTTGACATGTGTTTTTTATCATAACTTGACATCCAATTTCACAGATCCAGAAACTTCCATTCCATTTATATCTATTGGTATAGAATTTACTCCCTTTGATGTAAAGTTTTTTGTACTAACTTGGCTAGATGGTTATTGTCTTCTTCACGTTTATAAAAGTTAAGGCATGAGGCCAGGAGTGCTTCTTTGTGGTACTCCTTTTTATATTTCTTATTACTTCCTCTCATATATCTGTTAGTCAATTGAAGCTTCAAAACTAGTACGTGCTACTCTGTTCTGTGAGGTCTTGCAATTCAATCTACAATCAGTTTCAGCTCTTGCAGTTTGCCAAAATATTTTCCTTTCGTTTGTTAAGTCAATTTTCTTTTAGTTCCGATCTTTCGCGCTGATATTAAAGGTAAAACATAGGAAGGACTGATAACGCTACCTTGGAGAACTTATTTTTATATTTCTTGTAGCTGGGAATCCCCTTAATTTTTTTTGGTTCCGAAGAGTCTATCAAAGGAATTATGGAGTTGCAAACGGACGTTAAAAGTTTTATATAATTTCAACACATCAATTATCATAAATATTAGCGTCGTAGAATTTTACAAAAATAACTATTCGAGTTGAAATTTCGAAATACTTGTAGCTTTCTAATAATGCCAACCAAAACATCCATAAACCCAAATATAAATAACTTTAATTGAAATACACGCTTACAGTCACGTTACAAGTTGGAAATTTATTGATCTTTTCATAAATAAATCATCCATAGACAAGGAGTTAAATAATATACAGGATGTCCCACGGTGAGTTAAAACTATCTGTATATTGCAAAATACTTGTAGTGAAATCATGAAAATTTCTACGATTGGGTTTTCGGATACGATCTTTTTAACTAGAATATTTTCAAAGATGGAAAACTTCCGGTTCTACCGGAAGTCGACTGCAACTTTGTTATTTTGATCAGAACACCCTGTATATTAATACATTTTTGAAATGTACGTAAAACTTCAGTATAGTTTTGTCTGAAAACTTTTTTCGAAAAATGCATACGTTTTGAGTTATTGATTTTTTTGTAAAAAATTTGACCGTTTCAGACCCTTGTAAATTTTTGTTTTCGAGAATACGCTCAAAGATATGAAAATGGTTTCTGTTCAGTTGCTTTTAGTAAGATTAGACGTATTTGAATATATGTTGAAACATTTTTCATGTTATACAGGGTGTGTATAAAAAGTTTAACTTCATATATATCAAATTTCTTTCTTAAATAGAACCACCCGGCTTTTTCCATTTTAATGCATTCAGGGGTAAAAAATAGGGCAAATTAATGTAAGTATACTTTCCTATACCTAAACCTTACCGTTATCAAGATATTGAATGTTTTCTGTAAATTTTGATAGTTGCAGGTGTGGTCTAAATTTTATTTTGACCCGTTGATACAAGCACTAAGAAATAAAAAATAATGTAAATTTGCTTTTAATACATGGTAAATATGGCAAAGTTGTTACAAGAACATAATTATATGCTTTATTTGCAGTAAGATATCCTGCATCTCTAAAAATTTACAGAAAACATTTAATATCTGGATAACGGTAAGTTTCAGGTATAGGAAAATATGACTTTGCCTTATTTTTTATTTTTTACCCCTTTTTTTTTTTTTTTTTTTTTTTCGCAGGTGGAAACGCTTTATGCGCACCATGTACTTGTTCAACCTTTCCCCGGTAGTGTGGGACTACCCCTTACGGCTACCCACTAGAACCACCTCAACCTCCCTAGAGCCCGGGACTGTCGTGTAGACTTGCATCGGGCAGTAGGGTCTGCCTTTTGTCGGTTCATCACCCTCTCCTCCTCCGCCTTCTTGGTCATCACTTCCTTGATGTACGTATGGCCCACCTCCCAATTTCCCTTCGACGTCATCATCCAGGATATGAGGCCCCTTGTTGTCATTCGGAGCCCCATGGCCAACTCCATCCTCGATCTCTGCTCGCCCCATCGGGGGCACCGCGACATGGTGTGCTCCGGATCGTCTATCTCATCGCAGTAATCGCAGCGGTCAGTCTCGGTCTTCTTGATCCTATGTGTATATGTCTTGAAGCTGCCGTGCCCCGACAGTACTTGCGTTATATGAAAGTCTGCTTTAATTATTTTTTACCCCTGAATGCATTAAAATAGAAAAAACTGGGTGGTTCTATTCAAAAAAATGGAGAAGTTTGATATTTATGAAGTTAAACTTTGAACACTTTCTATAAACACCCTGTATAAAATGAAATTTTTCTCAACATAGATTCAATAGATTCAAATAGGTCTGACACTGATAAAAGTAACCGAACAGAAACCATTTTCCTATCTTTAAGGGAATCCTCTTAAAAAAATAATTTGTAAGGGTCTGCAACCGTAAAATTTCTTACAAAAAAATTAATAACTCAGAAAATATACATTTTTCGAAAAAAGTTTTCAGACAAAAGTATACTGAAATTTTACGTAGATTTTAAAAATGTATTAATATACAGGGTGTTCCGTTTAAAATAAGAAAGTTACAGTGGACTTCCGGTAGAACCGGAAGTCTGCCATCTTTGAAAATATTTTAGTTAAAAAGATCGCATCCGAAAACGGAAACGTAGAAATTTTCATGACTTTACTATAAGTATTTTGCCATATACATATAGTTTTAACTCGTCGTAGGACACCCTGTATTGAATAGTACGAAAAATTGTAAAAAAAAAAATAAACATTAGATGAGACAACTATCTGACACCTAATTTTTCATCTAACAAATTTATATTTGACGCGTGTACATATCAGCGAGATGTATAAAAGGTATACCTACCCTAAAAATAAAACCAATAGGGGTGCAAAGATACACTCCCCAAAAAACCAACAACTGACCCTAATATGTACGTATTAGCTTTTCGTTTTAAATATCCCACGCGAGAGAAAAACAGGTATCAATTAGAATAGTGTTCATTAATTATTGTGTCAATTAGGACTAATTTATTTTGTGACACATTGTTTAATACAGTGGCGGAGAAAGTATTTTTCAATTGGGATAAGGTATGTTTTGTGGTGATTTTGAATTATTTCGTATCCAAATTGAATTCAAGTACGATTTTTATCTTTATTTGTTTTTTTTTCTTAAAAAAAAACATGAATCGTTCGCCATTGATAGAATTATGACAGACATCGGCTTTTTGCAATCACGAAGGATTACTGGGAACTGGCTAGTTAGGGAATACCAACTCAAATGGAGGCTAACACAAGGACACCTCCATACGTCAAACTGATGGTTTAAGCATGGAATAAAGTTAGTCTCAGGTTACTCCGTGTGTATTAATAACACCGAATGAGACTAGCGTCGGTTTAAAGAAGTAATATAGTTGCTATTAATAAACTCCGACTAAGGAGGTAATAGTTACTCTATCCTTATTACTGGATTAGGACATGACTTAAGGAAGATTTACAGTTTTATGATAGGAATTGACCAATAACGTGACGTTATGGTGACATCTGTTCTGTTCTTTATTGTGACATGTGTCAGTGCTCTGTTCATTAATTTCAAAAATAGCAAGTTCTCATTATTATCATCTCTAAGTTTGTATTTTGTGTTGAAAGTAGTATTTCCGAATTTTGCATGAAATTCACATGCAAATTGAAGAAATCAAAAAAGGCGTGCTGAGGAGGAACTCCAGATTTACTATACAACGCAAGTACCTACATGAAAAATTTGTGCAACAAAAAGAAAAGAAAAAATTAAATAGAAAATGATGGGAATATCTTATTTTGGATTTGATAGCTTCAAACTCCTCTCCTAACAATGTTTTTGAGGGATTAGCCCGAATTTTATAAATTTTAATTTTTCTGATCGGACGAATATTGTCTGCTTCTTCCAATCCTTCCATCATTCTCAAATCATCCGAATAATAATATCTTCCTTCCATCGCAAAATAATTACTACTTTACGCAATTATCGGCTGTCGCAAATTACAGAATAGGCCTGCTGGATGGTCAATGTTTGGCGGGTTCTTTAATAACACATTTAAGCTAAATGTAACTCTTTATTAAGTATAATTAAACATTTAACATCGGATTTTACATGAGACCTAGCATATACAATGAAAGGCGCCAAGCTATAATATCTGACTGTCAAACGTCAACCTCCATGAGTTTAATCAGGCAGCTATGTGGTGCGTTCCGCAATACAATGGCGTATAGGCCGCGTTCAGTAATACGGCTAGAGCAAACCAGGCGCATCACATAATAGTCTATGTACATTATCTACACCAGCCTTTGAAGAAACCCGTTAATCAAAAATCAAACACATTTTTAAAAGTGGTTATTTCTTGAACCACTCATTTAATTTTCATAACTTTTTGTGTGAGCTGTAGGTCAATTATTGTTGTCTACACAACAATTGCACGTAAACAAGCAGCCTTTTACTGAAAATAAAATGAAAAAATTTCATGCCCAACTGTTGCCAAAATGTGATTAGAAAATAGGTGTCTATAAATAAATAGTGGCTTGTCTGAGAATGATTGTCTATGGCACGAAAGCCGGTTCATTACCATCAGACTTAATAATTAATCTATTAGGAGATTGGTGTTTAGTTTGAATCAAGATAATCAAATATCGATTTTATATTTTTATTTGTATTTTGCGATAGGAATTTTGTTGGAAAAAAAATTACATCAAGGTTTTCAAGAAGAGGAAGGGAAATATTTTCCCAAATAACCTTTATTATTGATCCCCATCGTGGCTAGTACCTACTAGAGTGTCTCGGCAGATAACAATATTAACCTGAGGTGGGTTAAAGGGCACGACAAGAGTAAAGGTAATCGCATCGCCGATCCAGGAAAGCGGCTGGACTAAAAATTCCAGGACCTAGTCAAAAGTTTCACCCATGCTCAATCCCTTAAGAGATGGGATGGAATCAAAGGATGCAGTCGTGCCAGGATCATCTTGGGTGACCCTGGGAAGCTGGCGCCAGAGAAATATTTGGCGATGACCAGGAAAAATCTACTTTTAACAGTAGGATTTCTGACTGGCCACTGTCAACTAAGGAAACACCTCCATACTATGGAGCTAGTGGACACACCTCTATGCAGGATGTGTGAACAGGGAGATGAAACTGTCAGGCATGTTTTATGCGAGTGTCCGGAGTTATCGTCAATAAGAGATTGTGTGTTCGGTGAGTCTTGACCTACACTTGCCGATATAAAGGAATGTCTCCTAGTGACCTGTCCACCTTCGTGGGAAGGACAGGATAGACGATGACCTAGGAGGATGTACAATGGGTCACAAGTGGCCTAAGTGCTGTGACCCTACACTCACCCTTCCTACTTTACAGATACAGATACGTTGACCCCCTTCATTTTTTTCGTACACAGCTTTATTATTTTTCCAATATAAATGTTTCGCGCCCCATTAGAATTTCATGAAAAATTGAAAGAGGATCACGTGGCCAATAACTATGCTGCACTTGTTCAACCCAACTATTGAGGGTGAAAAATATCCATGGGGGAGCCGAAAGTCACCTTATTCTGTACAAACAGTCTAAATTTCACGGAGGGTGACTTTTATCAAAGCCTTTTAGGGGGTGGTGAATCTCGAAAATCATTAAAACTATATGACTGAAGTGACAATTATTATTTGAACAGTTATACAGAGTGAATAAAAGTTTTTGTACAAGAAATATAAATGAATCGCAAAATAATATACACTTATCGAAATTAAATATTTTATTTCCTTAATGATCTCTTAGCCCAGCTGATAGTCTCTACATTGAAGCTAATGAACTACCCCTACTCCTAAGACGCCAATCCCTACTCCTCTCATATGCTGCCTCAGCATCCTCCAATTCTCTCAATCCTGTTCACTCGCTTTTCATTTCAACGAATAATCCCTCTACTAACCCTCGAACAATTATAAAATATATCCTCCAAATACTCACTCCTTTACTCAAAGATACCGACATTTCCCTGACCTCCCCGCTCCCTCTACCTTCTTCTCCACCTTTGACCAAAAATATCCCTACAATCGATACCTCACTTACCATTTATAATAAGCATGAATCTCTCACTGCACTTATAAAGAAAGCATTCCTAGAATTACTACAAGAAAAACCGTATGATTCAATACTCTACACAGACGCTTCCAAAACTGACTCCGGTGTTGGTTGTGCAGTTTCCACGAAGCATAAACTCATAAGCTCCATCACCCTACCTATAGTGTGTAGCGTTCACACAGGCGAGCTACAAAGCATTTTTCAAGCTTTCAAAAGCATCTACCTACCCCACAAAAATATTGCAATATGCACTGACTCCCTTTCCACCATTCAGTCAATCAAGTCAATCTTCACTGACCACCCAATTGTCCAGAATATACACGACATCTATCAAATTCTCGTTGCTCAAGATATAACAGTCTCTCTCATCTTGGTTCCATCTCACATCGGCATTGATGGTAACGAAATTGCGGACCACCACGCGAAAGATGCTACCACTAATAACGACCCAACACACATTGTCCAACTCGCAACCGACCTAAAGATCCACTTCAAAAACGTTACACGAGATTCTTGGCGACACCTGTGGCGCAATAGCACGACAGCACTCCATGATATTCATCCATCCACTTCTCCTCTCTCCCTTAACTTCTTAACCCGGAGAGAGGCTACTATAAAAAGAAGAATCCGGATAAGTCATACCAAACTCTCACACGGATATCTGATGTCTTCAGGAAGCACATACTGACAGACTGCAAACAATTTTCTGCTATATATAAACAACTTTATCTTAGGCTCAACCTCAAGGAAATGCTCCACTGCCCTACCGAAATCAAAAAAGTCTTACAGTTCCTGAAAGCTACTAACCTATACTGTAAAATCTAATTTAAATATTTGTAATAATTATGTAAATATCTGTATTCATTTTTTCTGTGTCAATGACCGAGGCACGTTAAGCTAAAATAAAAAAATTAAAAAATGAGCTCTTCTGAAAAAAATTTATGCACGGCACTGGAAGTTTTTTAAAGAAAGTACCTTTAGTACTCCTTTCATATCCATAAGAAAGAATTGTTCTCCATTATTTTATCTGAGACTGAATCAAAAATAAACTGGTCAACTGTGGGTGTTGCGTCAAAGTTCAAAACTCACGCTAGATCTGGATCGATCGAATTCCAGGGTAACAATAACCCGACTACCGCTTCCTGGCACAACAAACCTTATTGTTGATTTGTATTGCGGTTTTGTGCGTGTGCAAACAAGTTTTTTTATGATGATAAATGATAAGAATTTCCCTTTGAAAAATCAAAACAGTACGTAGCGTATCTAGTAAATATAATTGACATTTTTTAATAGAGTGTCGAAGAATTAAAATGAATACAAATTAAGTGAATAACTTAAACTAAGATTAATAAAGTAATAATAAAAATTTAAAATACTTTAGTGCTATTTGTATGCATCGGGTACTTCAACTTTAGTACCGGGAAGTTGTACAGCATGTCCCGTGAGACAAAAAATGTTCTGGTCAATAATTTTCACGTAAGTAGGGTACAATTCGACCTAGAGAAAGCTATTTTTTTATCGACGAGTTATTTTGTCTTTAACAGACACTACGTTCATTGCTCCTAGATATATGCCGATTGCGAAAAGGAAAATATGAGAAAAACTACTTGAAAGAGAAAGAAGAATAATTGTACGTCGTCAGCTGTTGATGAATGTATTTATCTGTAAAAGTTATTCCCAATTTTTGTCGGCAACAATGTTAAATACCAATAATTGTTAAATAAAAAGCAGTGTATAGATTTTATTTATTGCAGATTGTAATTTGTACATTTATTTTCTTATATTATTTTATTCTTATTTGTGTTGATCTCACTGATTTTTCAAAAGTCAATAATATCACCAATCTCGAATTTCTCCCAATAAATACGACCTCATCCCGTATTAAAAGTTTGATGCAAAATAATATAATTATTCCTTGGAAAGTACCAATTATTTCAAACTGGCAACGCTGCTTTCATATCAGATTGGTAGCTGGAACTGACAACACGCCCAACGCTGACTGCGAACAACTATTCTTCTCTCTCTTTCAAGTGGTTTTGCTTATATTTTTCTTGCCGTAGTTGTGTAAATCGTATGGCTCGAATAGACTTTCCGCGATCTGTATATTTCGATATGAAACTAAACTAAAAGCAATAAAGTGAATTCGCCAACGGGCGATGGAAGCCACCTGTTCGTTGTACGACCGTCCGGCTAAATTTGCTCTCGCTTTAAAGCTCGTTAATAATAGTATAAGATGTCTCTGCACCGTTTGCACTACCTATATCAATTTCCACTACTATAATTTAAAATGAAAAATTAAGTCAGCATTGTTATACAGTGCTATTCAAAAGTCCCCTCCCCCCTCGTATCTTTTGAACGGCTACACATACATTAATAAAATTTGGAGGGTGAAAATGAAGTGTTGTAAACTTCTCTACGAATGGTAACAGGTGACGTAACAGTAATAGATGACGTCACAGTGCCACTCTGGCCAATAATATTAAATAGAACATTATGGCAATTGATATCTATTTTGAAAGGCATTGACATTGGCTACATAGCCATATTAATTTTGTTTGGGTTTAAACTAATTTTGACGGATAAATTAAATAAATACTGTATATTTTATGTTTTGAATGCGACATGTTCAATATTGAAGAATCAATATAGTATTAGCATTTACTAACACTGACCGATGCCATCCTGAATTTTCTTTTACTGACATGCTATTTGTTTTTCATTACAGTCTGACGGAAATACGTCTTTCTTGCGCGCAGCCCGAAATGGCCAACTTGATAAGGTTCTAGAACACCTCAAATCGAATATCGACATCAACACAAGTAATTCTGTAAGTATTATTTCTGCTACTGGTACTTTTATAATTTTAAACGTTAAAATCCTCATCCTCATCCTCCATCGGACAATTTTTAACTCTACTGATGTTTCTTTTTCCATTGAACACTCCTATTCAATTTTTGGTTATACTATTAATGATCCAATAGCTGAAGGACTCCACATTGTCATGGAACTAAACGCAATCTACATGCTCCACTGGATAGATCTAAACTTCTGCAGACTGTATCTTTGATTGTCTAATCCTTATTAGATCTTTCCAATGATCAAATCTTCCGTTTTTTTGGCTTTGCTGATATCTCAAAAGAGCACAAAAGAGTGTTTCAGCCCCCTCCATATTCTCAGTTGGTTTCCACAAAATACTCCTCTTCGATCTTCAGATATAGTGATAATAATGGAACTCCTCAATGTTTCACTGCAAATACATTGTTTACTTTTTCAAGAAAAGGTATACTTAGATATAAATGTCTGTATTTATTCATAAAGATACCTTCTTCTTCTTCGTTTCATTCATTATCCTGAGTCTAAGTGGTCTTGCTAGTTGAAAGCTAACCTTGATCAACATCAAAAGGCTTGTGAGGCTTCTAGAGCTTCTTAGCTCATTGATATACATATAATGTGATCCTAACGTGAGATCCAAGTCAGTTCCTAAGGAACGTCTCAAATACTAGTAGTCTTATTACTTGAAGGAGTTTTAAGATATGTGTACGTGTTATGGCCATGGTACGATAGCGCACGGGTGGTGTAAACCCCGAAGTAGGAGTGGGCCAATTGAGGCTAAGACTATGGCAAGAAGCGCTTACTGCGCTACCTCTGCGGCAGGCAGCAAATGATTCAATTAAACCCAGGTTTGTGTTTAATAAACCCTACCAAATACAAATAAAACAAAACACAGAGCCAGAGCTGCAAATGCAATACGCATATATACAGATGGCTCAAAAATAAAAGAAGGCTCAGGATTTGGAGTTTACTCGAGAGCACTAAGCCTAAGGATTAAGTGGGGAATGAGAAACAATAGCAGCGTGGTTCATACAGAACTAACAAGTATCTCAATTTCCACAAAATAACTAACCAGAAAAGAAATTTCTGGCAAAAACATAACAATCTGCACTGATAGTAGACAAGCCCTATTAGCCTTGAACGGACAACGTGTTATATCGGGGCTAGTACTAGAGTGCCACCAAGATTCAGCTAACGCCCAGGCAGATAACAATATTATCCTGAGGTGGGTTAAAGGGCACGACAGGAGTAAAGATAATCGCATTGCTGATTCTTTAGCCAGTGAAGCAGCTGGACTGAAAATTTCAGGACCCAGTGACACCTACGGCCTAACGTTACACCCATGCTCAATCCCTTAAGAGATGGGATGGAATCAAAGGATGCAGTCTTGCCAGGATTACCCTGGGCGACCCTGGGAAGTTGGCTCTTAAGAAATATTTGGCGATGAATAGGAAAAACCTACGTTTAACAGTAGGATTTCTGACTGGCCACTGTCAACTAAGGAAACACCTCCATACTATGGGGCTAGTGGACACACCTCTATGCAGGATGTGTGAACAGGAAGATGAAACTGTCAGGCATGTCTTATGCGAGTGTCCGGAGTTATCGTCAATAAGAGAGTGTGTTCGGTGAGTGCTGGCCTACACCTGCCGATATAAAGGAGATGTCTCCTAGTGACCTGTCCACCTTCCTGGGAAGGACAGGAAGGACGATGACCTAGGAGGACAACTCCTCGGGAGGATGTACAATGGGTCACAAGTGCTGTGAGCCTACACTCACCCTCCCTACTCTACAGATACAGTAGGCTTCAGCTCAGACAAGTTTTCCTCTTCTATCCAGTAGACTCTGAACTGTTCCCTAGAATGAACAAAAACCATCCAAAAAATTGCTCCTTTCTTATTACTAGAGTGCTATTTTTTTCTAGAACGGCTTGAACGCTCTTCATCTAGCTTCCAAAGACGGCCACGTTACCATAGTCGAAGAGCTGCTCAAACGAGGAGCTGTCGTAGACGCAGCTACGAAAAAAGGTAACACCGCTTTACACATAGCTTCATTGGCTGGTCAAGAAGAAGTCGTCAAACTACTAGTCCAACATGGCGCATCAGTCAACGTACAAAGCCAAAACGGTTTCACACCTTTATATATGGCCGCCCAAGAAAACCACGACAATGTCGTCAAATATTTATTGGCCAATGGAGCGAATCAAAGTTTATCGACAGAGGTAATTATTTGATTCATTTCCGCTTTCCAAAAATAGGTGTTTATTTTTTATTTTAAGGACGGATTCACCCCCTTGGCGGTGGCTATGCAACAAGGACATGATAAGGTGGTGACGGTTCTATTGGAAAACGATACCAGGGGTAAAATAAGACTTCCAGCGTTACATATAGCAGCCAAGAAAGACGATGTCAAAGCAGCTAAACTACTTTTAGAGGTGATTATATAAAATTTAGGTGAACTGTGATGTCTAGAATTCAACCAAACATCTGAGGTGTCGTTCTTAATAATCTAGTCAACAAGTGCCTTTTTCGCCAACTTTTTTCAGCAGTCTCCGAAAATTATGATCGAGGTGTCATTCGATTCGGGATGGCATCTAGATGATTTTTGAAAAAAATGAAGTTCTGCAAACAAAAATTGCAAAAGTTATTAACAATTAACTGAAAAAAGGGGGCTTAGTTTTTTGCAAATATCTCAAAAACTAATAAAGATGTTTTAAATTAAAAAAAAAAAAGATATGAAAAGAGGAGGAAATTTCCTAAAAAAACCCCATACTCCCGGAACTGTAGGACCAATATTTATAATTTTCTCAGAGGGATGAAATGACGGCCGAAAACGGGTGTTCTGGCTTCCTAAGCCACGCCTACTTTGGACACTTTATTAATAAAAATTATTTTAACATGTTAAATATGAAATTTAAGAAATGAAAAAATTCGGGGGCTTACTGGATAGATAAATGAACAATAACCCGCCTGAAAAAAATGTTTTATCACAATTTTTCAATTAGTTATTCAATTGTTAACTAATAATTTTTTTCTGCTTGAACATGAACATTGCAAGTATGATAAATGTTGAACTATAAATTTGAGATTTTTTTCCTCTTTTGGAGCAATTCTTGAAAGGCTTTACAATAGATCCCCGTTGGAAAAATTGGAAATTGTTTATTTTTCAAAAATAATTATCGTTGTTGCAAAATTAAACACTTGAATTAATCATCAATCTTATGTTATTATGTTTTTTTGACAGTAAGTAGAATAGGAAAAAAAATATAAGGTAAAAATTTATTTGTTTATAACAAATTGTTTATTACATAAACAATGAAAAAATAGATAAAATAATTTTTTGTACAACTGTCATTAAAAGTGACACTTTTAATGATAGCAAACAATGTTAAAAACGATTGTTTACATAGCAGCGTGTTAAAAATACTTTTAACACTAGTGTTAAAAATATTTTTAGCACTCCATTCAAATGACAGCGTCTTTTCTCATTTGTTAGTAATCATAATGTTGGCAACGTCTGCCATTCACAACAATCTTTTGATTATTTGAATACTAAAATGCATTTTGAATTTATTGTCATTGCAAATTCGCTCGTTTCATTATCAAAATAGGGAAGTTGTACAAAAAACATTGTATGGTATTTGTGTTAAAAGTGATTTTATTTTGTTCGTGAAATTGTTCAATTCGCTCCGCTCATTTCACAAACGTTTTCACTCACAAAATAAAACCTCACTTTTAACACTCATATCATAAATAACTATTTTTTTATATCGAGAAGAAAAATAAATAATGATTTGAAAAAAAAATTGTTCCTTAATATTAATTAGAAGTGGGAGAAAATAATTGTTAATCAACAAATGCGTTTTTAAGCAATACAAAATTTTTTTAAGGAACAATTTTCCTCTTAAAAATCATTATTTGTATCAAAGATTGAAATTCCATAAAAAAATTTTTAACGCATTTGTTTATAACAATTTTTTAAACAATAACAGATAAAAATGTAAAAAAATTATTTTTATGCATCTTCTAATAATTTTTTTCCAATGATTAATTTAAGATTTAATTTTGCAACAACGATAATTATTAATAAAAACCTGAAAAATAAACATTTTTTAATTTTTCCAACGGGGATCTATTGTGAAGCCTTTCAAGAATTGCTCCAAGAGAGGAAAAAAATCTCAAATTTATAGTTTAACAATTATCACACTTGCAATGTTCATGTTCAAGCAGAAAAAAATTATAAGTTAACAATTAATTAGCTAATTGTTCATTTATCTATCCAGTAGGCCCCTGAATTTTTTCATTTCTTAAATTTCATATTTAATATGTTAAAATAATTGTTATTAATTAAGTGTCCGAAGTAGGCGTGGCTTACGGAAGCCAGAACACCCGTTTTCGGCCGTATTTTCATCCCTCTAGGAAAATTATAAATATTGGTCCCACAGTTCCGGTAGTAAGGGTTTTTTTTAGGAAATTTCCTCCTCTTTTCAAATCTTTTTTTTTTATTTGAAAAATCTTTATTAGTTTTTGATTTATTTGCAAAAAACTAAACCCCCTTTTCAGTTTTTTCAAAAATCATCTAGATGCCATTCCGAATCGAATAACACCTCGATCATAATTTTCGGAGACTGCTGAAAAAAGTTGGCCAAAAAGGCACTTGTTGACTAGACGTTCTTTTAGTAAATAATTGTGTTTTTAGAACGAACACAATCCAGACGTAACATCAAAATCAGGTTTTACACCTCTCCACATAGCATCGCATTATGGAAATCAACAAATAGCAAATCTTTTAATCCAAAAAGGCGCCGATGTGAATTATGCCGCCAAACATAACATAACCCCTCTACATGTAGCTGCAAAATGGGGAAAAAGCAACATGGTGGCCTTACTTTTAGAGCACGCAGCTACAATCGATGCTAAGACTAGAGACGGACTAACACCACTACATTGTGCTGCAAGAAGTGGACACGAGCAAGTCGTGGATATGTTATTGGAGAGAGGGGCACCTATAAGTTCAAAAACTAAAGTAAGATCTTTAAATTTTGTGTTTAAATTGAACATTTCGAGTTTTGTTTATTCTAGAATGGTTTGGCGCCGCTTCATATGTCAGCCCAAGGAGATCACGTTGACGCTGCACGTATTCTTCTTTACCATCGAGCACCAGTAGATGAAGTAACAGTCGATTATCTCACTGCCCTTCACGTGGCCGCCCATTGCGGTCACGTGCGCGTACCTAAGCTGCTTTTAGATAGACAGGCAGACGCTAATGCGCGTGCGCTCAATGGTTTTACGCCGTTACATATAGCTTGTAAGAAAAATCGAATTAAAGTGGTGGAGCTGCTTTTAAAACATGGAGCAAGTGAGTATTTTTTCTTCAACTACACGTAGCTATAATCCTCATCATCCATTTAATGTTATTCGTGCAACTAGTGAAGAAAGTGGAATTGTACGAGCTGCATACTATATTTTTTCTACGTTCATGCAAAAACCAAAAAATTTCTTACTCAGGTTTGCTCTAAATGGAGTCATTCCAACTGTTTATGTTTGTTTTTATAGCACTAGAGCAATGAAGAACTCGTTTTCCTACTAAATAAACTTCTATGAAGAACGTAAAAAAAATAATTTTTTTCTTTGCGTGTTGTCATTTTCATAAACTTTGATTTCCTTTTATCAACTCACTTTGGAATATGTTCATATTTATTAAGAAATTGTTGAATGAAAAACTACTTTTTTTCTCGTTATTCTAAAAACAAAAGGCTTTTGTCATTTTGTTCCCACTCACTACCCACCTTATTTAAAACAAAAGATACTCGTAGTTTAAAGAGCGCCCTACAGACATTCTGTCGCTCGTTCAGCTATAAGAGATAATTCTATGGAAAGAGAGAATTCTTTATTGAAAGTTACACAGAGCATTCTGGGGTGAATGAGAAAGTATGTATATGCTCTCTTTAGTCCAGTAAATGAAGGACAAAGCTCCTGAAAAATCCCTGAAGACTTCACTTTGGGCTCAATCTGTAGGTCACGGCAGGTGTTTTTAAATGAAAGAAAACTTAACGCGATTGAGTTCATGGAAGGGGTGGAAATGGCCCCCTGAACGCTGGAATACGGGTTTCTCGCTAATTTCTGGCTCAATATACGAATTAGAGAATTTTTCTTCCAATAGAAAATGAAGATAGTCTTATTATCTACAGAAATAGTTCCCATCATTTTTTTCGAAAATCTGATAGTTATCGAGAAAATGAGACCTAAAAGTCTCCTCGTTTCAGCTGCTGCTCTGCCTGTAGGAATTCTGCTGTCAATGCATTAACTTGTAAGCGGGCGGACGAATTGTTCCATAAGTCGGCAAAAAATTGACATTTTCCGATAATTCAAAGTTCATCGTTCCATGTGACTTGCAGCTCGTTCGTACTTGACAAAAATACAGGGTGTCTCATTATATTCTGACTGTTTTTAAGAGCTTATATCTTCGAAACGGTTCTGGATAATAAGATGCGGTTTCCACAGTTAGGTTCAGAATTACCGTAAGTTTTGTTGTGACACATTTATATAAATGGCCTACTTCCGGTTTACCCGCTAGAAAAGTGGCGTATTTTCAGAATACAGTACTTAGATGTAATTTTTTAAATAGAACACCCTGTATATTTAGCAATTTATTGAAAGACGCATATTTTTACTTTATAACGGTACTTTGAAGTTTAAAATCGGTGCACAGAAAGCGAAGTTAGATAACTTTAACGAGGATACTGTAATGATATAGATATAAAGTTGGAACTTTATTAGCTAAAGTGAACTGTAAAAAACAAATGAGAACATGTTTCAGGGCACTCTAAAACAATTGTTCGATGTGTCTTCCTTCTTGGTCTATACATTTGTGGAATCGAACCAAGTTGTCAAATGCTGCTGTGAGCATTTCAAGAGGAATATTTTCCATTACCTGCCTTATGTTATTTTTTAATTCCTTTATAGTAGCAGGCATCGGGTTGTAGACTCTATCTTTCACAAATCCTCATACAAAAAAATCTGGAACAATCAGGTCTGGAGAATTTGGAGGCCATTCTATTGGACCAGTCCTACCAATCCAATTATTTCCAACTTGTTGGTTAACAGATTCAATTGCTATGCTGGAATAATGGGGTGGAGCCCCGTCTTGTTGAAAGTAAACATTTTGGTTCAAAATACCATCTTGTTCTAGCTGGTTCTAACACAATGTGACGCTCTGTCAATGATCGCAATGTTTTTGTGATGTGACATATTAACGCCTCCTTGATTATTATTTATTAATAAGATATCTGAATCATTACAGTATCCCAGTTAAAGTTATCTAACTTCGCTTTCTGTGCACTGATGTTAAACTTCAAGGTACCGATAAAAAATAAAAATATGCGTCTTTCAAGAAATTGCTAAATATACAGGGTGTCCCATTTGAAAAATTACATCTACTGTATTCTGAAAATACGCCATATTTCTAGCGGGTAAACCGGAAGTACGCCATTTATATAAATGTGTCACAACAAAACTCATGGTCATTTTTAACCCAAACTGTGGAAACCGCAACTTATTATCTAGAACCGTTTCGAAGATATAAGCTCTTGAAAACAGTCAGAATATAATGAGACACCCTGTATTTTAAAAAGCGGCCAAAGGTTTTTTCCTCAGAATTTTGAGACTTTTTCATTAATTTGTTCATATTTTCCTAAAAAATAGTTTTTTATCCTAATTTTTTTTCATAATGGAAGTTTGGAAAGTCTTGAATGATCTCAGAATTTTTTTCCTAATATCTCTCTTGCGTTTTGATAGAAAATTGATTCGTTCATTCACATTTTTCATCCGTTTTCAGAGTTTTGTACAATCTGTGGAACAAGCGCGATTTAAAAAATTATCATCTTATATATTGTTTTTCAATGCACATCATTTTAAAGCTAAGAGTGACTAGTTTTCGAATGTAGTTTTTGATTTCCAATAAAATCCAATCATTTTCCAGAAATCAGGGAAATTGATCACACCGGTAAAAACCGGATTTTTTTTAAATAAATAAATAAACAAATCAATTTTTTATCAAAACGCGAGAAAGATATTAAAAAAAAATTTCTGAGATCATTCGAGACTTCCTAAGGTTCCATTATGAAAAAAATTTGGATAAAAGACTATTTAAAAAAATTTCTGTCAAGTACGAACGAGCTGCATAACACATGGTATGATAGCTACTGGTCTTCCCATTGTGACGAACTGTGAATAATCGGAAAATATCAATTTTTTGCTGAGTTATGGAACAATTCGTCCGCCCGCTTACAAGTTAATGAATAGACAGCAAAATTCCTACAGGCAGAGCAGCAGCTGAAATGAGGAGACTTTTAAGTCTCATTTTCTCGATAACTATCGAATTTTCGAAAAAAATGATGGAAACCATTTCTGTAGATAATAAGACGATCTTCATTTTTTATTTCAAGAAAAATTTTCTAATTCACATATTGAGCCAGATATTAGCGAGAATCCCGTATTCCAGGGTTCTGGGGGCCATTTTCCCCCTCTTCCCTAAATTGAGCCCAAAGTGAAGTCTTCAGTGACTTTTCAGGAGCTTCCGATATTTTCAGGTGTTCTGTTACTGGACTAATTTATAGAAATAGTTTGGACATTTTAATTTAAGTAATGGAAAAAACATATAGCTTATATCTTGCCTGAGTTTCGACAAAAAAATAAAAACACAATTTCATACGACAACGATCAGAGTGTTTCGTATAAATTAACGAGCATCCTGTATATTTATATAAATTACGATAATTTTTTCAACTCCAATTTAATTAAATATAATCATGATACCCGAAAAAAAGAAAGACAATGCTAGACCTATTTTTTTGATATATATACTCTACACTCTCACATACCAATTAGTCTAATTACCACACATCATGATTCAAAAAAATTAGCATAACATTTAATTTGCGGCTACGTGTTTTATTCGATGCCACAATTTAGTTTAGAGGCCACATGAAACATTATTTAATAGTTGATAGATCTTTATATTTATCAAATTTTACCTGCTGGCTATGTTTTAAGAACTTTAAAAATAATCTTCCAAGTCTTTCCACCCTTGCCCCCCTTTACTTGGTTTGATCTAACCATTCTACTCTTATATTATTTCTACTACACCGAACCATATCTGCTCCATCTTCTTTTTCATTCAGTATAATCCATCTGTATTGATTCAATCAGAAGTGGATTATCCTTTAGGCAAACTATGCAAAGTTTAGGAAATCTTATGTAATTTTATCACTATCCATAACCTAAGTATTCTTCTTAATCTTAAAGGTATTGGTGCCACCACAGAAAGTGGTCTAACTCCCCTCCACGTAGCTAGTTTCATGGGATGTATGAACATCGTCATCTACCTACTTCAACATGATGCAAACCCTGATGTTCCAACTGTCAGGGGAGAAACACCGTTACATTTAGCAGCCAGAGCCAATCAAGTTAGTATGAAATTGCTTCACATGGAATTCACTCCATACTAATATCTTAATTTTTATTTTCAGACTGACATCATAAGGATTTTACTACGAAACGGCTCACAGGTTGATGCAAGGGCTAGAGAACAGCAAACTCCTCTACATATAGCTTCTAGATTAGGAAATGTGGATATTGTGATGTTACTTCTTCAACATGGAGCCAAGGTTGATAATACTACCAAAGATATGTATACATCGCTTCATATAGCAGCCAAAGAAGGACAAGACGAGGTATGGTTTATGTTTGGCAACAATGTTAACGGATACTCTCCTTATCTTTATCTTGTGCGCCCTCACACTCTCCTTCATCTTCTCTCTTCTATCACTCATACCTCTCACATGCCATATCGAGTCCTTCTCTGTCCCTAATTATGCTCTCCACTAAGCAACTAATCAAGCTTACTTCCATCCATTCCTACTTGCCTCTAAACATTATCTCCACCATGTTTTCCCAATACACTGCCTTCCCTTGCTTATTCTCCAGCTCCTCCAGCACTTCCTCGTTCTTCCATCATCTGAACACATGTCCCACATCATCCTCCACTTCACACCTCTCGCACACTCCAGTCTCTCATTTTCCAATCTTGTGGAGGTATGCTACTCTCGACCCATGTCCAGTGAGTACCTGCGTCAAGAGTAGTTCATCTCCACGAATTTCCGGCTAATCCAATATCTCCTGCTCCCAATCGCTCCTTTTAGAGCCCACTCATACTCCTCCGATCTTCTCTCCATTTCCTCCTCCATCCTGTACTTCCTCTCTGCTCGCACACCTCCAGCGTTTCCGACTGGCTCTAGCCATCACGTCCAAAGGGAAGGACTTTAACATTTTCCGTTGATCTTCATCTGCATCGTCTGCAAATATTGATAAATGTGGTTGTTTCCAGGTCGCTGGAGTTCTACTAGAAAACGGCGCTTCTTTAGATGCCACCACAAAAAAAGGTTTTTCTCCGCTACATTTAGCTGCCAAATATGGACACCTCAAAGTTGCTAAGCTGCTTCTTCAAAAAGAAGCTCCTGTGGATGCTCAGGGTAAAAATGGAGTGACGCCGCTCCATGTAGCCTCTCATTACGATCATCAAAATGTAGCTTTACTATTGTTAGACAAGGGTGCTTCTCCACACGCTTCTGCCAAAAACGGCCATACACCTTTACATATAGCAGCGCGAAAGAACCAAATGGATATTGCTAATACTTTATTAGAATACGGAGCCAAACCGAATGCGGAAAGTAAAGCAGGTTTTACACCTTTGCATCTCAGTGCTCAAGAAGGACATGCTGATATGTCATCGCTACTTTTAGAACATAAAGGAGATGCTAATTATGAAGCTAAGGTATTATTCACATCTACTTCTCAGACAATGAATTACAGTGCAAAGTTGAATGGGGTTGGGATATCTTCACAATATAACCCACCATTAGTAAATTATTTGTTTTGAATAAGAAATTTTTGATTTTAGAATGGTTTGACTCCTCTTCACCTCTGTGCCCAAGAAGATAGAGTACCTGTTGCGGAAGTACTAGTGAAAAATGGTGCTAATGTAAATTGTGCTACAAAAGGTGGTTACACGCCTCTTCACATAGCTAGTCACTACGGCCAAGTTAACATGGTTAGGTTCCTCCTTAAAAATGGTGCTGATATTGAATCGATTACATCTTTGAATTACACTCCACTTCACCAGGCAGCTCAACAAGGCCATGCGACTATCGTTAATATCCTTCTAGAGCATGATGCTGATCCTAATGCAGTTACAACGGTAAGAGATCATTTTTTATGTACAAATTTGGCTTAAGGCAATGAGAATGTAGGGAAATTTGGACACTTAGGGAAAGTCGAAGGAAAAGTGTTAAAAAAGTACAATAATATAATAAATGGGCTGCTCCATAGATAGTTCAACAACCTGTGCTGTGCTTAGGCAAATATGCGGCGATATTCCAAGCAGAATTTGAACCAATACAGCACTGTGCATGGCAAAAGTTTGAGGAAAAGACCATTGTCATATACTCCAACAGAAAACCGGCTATAAAAGCAATCAGATCCTTGCAGATGAATTCTAAACTCGATTGCAATTGCGTGGGAACGCTACAAGCGCTGAGTAGTCTTAATAGATAGTCCTTAGCTGGGTATCAAGCCACTTAGAACTCAAGGGAAATAAAGAGGCCGGCTCATTAAACTGGGGAGCATAAACTGGGCACATAACCATTCTTTGGCATAGCAAATGCGCTGCAAGAAACAAATAATAGAACTTGGATGAAAATGAAGTCTCGAGAATGGTGCAACAAGGCGCAAAGAATGAGACAGAAAGGCTTCCATGAAAAAATACTAGTATGATGCTCTAAAGTTGCATAAATTGTTTTTGATATTGAGATTATTTCTATAAGATCTGGCTTAGGAAATCTGATCGTTCGAGTACTTAATCCAGTCCTGTCTTGAATGTCTATTACATAATCCGATTAAATCTAAAAATATCTGTTGAAGTTTCGTTCTAAATAACTCATACTAAAACGGAGAATGCGTAAATAGATACGTAAACATTGAGAAAGAAATGAATTTAGCAAATTGTCGTCCAAGGTCTCGAGATAATTGCTAATTAATGCAATGAATTTGTTGAAATTGGAGATAATAGTGTTTTGTCTTCGTTTTTCACTTGAAATTCGTTAAAATCGTGTGACTTTTCTTCCGAAATATTTGAATATTTACAACATACTACACATTTTCAAAAGAGGAAATAATGTAATCTGTATATTGTCTAGGGTAAAAACAGTTCATTCGTTTGATTTGTACTCAACAGCCCTTGAACAGCCACATCAACTATAGTCTAGTCAACAAGTGCCTCTTTGGCCAACTTTTTTCAGCAGTCTCCGAAAATTATGATCGAGGTGTCATTCGATTCGGGATGGCATCTAGATGATTTTTGAAAAAAATGAAGCTCCGCAAACAAAAATTGCAAAAGTTATTAACAATTAACTAAAAAAAGGGGGTTTAGTTTTTTGCCAATATCTCAAAAACTAATAAAGACTTTTCAAATTGGAAAAAAGATTTGAAAAAAGGGGGAGATTTCCTAAAAAAAACCCGACTCCCGGAACTGTAGAACCAATATTTATAATTTTCCCAGAGGGATGAAAATACGGCCGAAAACGGGTGTTCTGGCTTCCGTAAGCCACGCCTACTTTGGACACTTAATTAATAAAAATTATTTTAACATATTAAATATGAAATTTAAGGAATGAAAAAATTCAGGGGCTTACTTGATAGATAAATGAACAATAACCCGCCTGAAAAAAATGTTTTATCACAATTTTTCAATTAGTTATTCAATTGTTAACTTATAATTTTTTTCTGCTGGAACATGAACATTGCAAGTATGATAAATGTTAAACTATAAATTTGAGATTTTTTTTCTCTCTTGGAGCAATTCTTGAAAGGCTTTACAATAGATCCTCGTTGGAAAAATTAAAAAATGTTTATTTTTCAGGTTTTTATTAATAATTATCATTGTTGCAAAATTAAAAACTCAAATTAATCATTGTAAAAATTTTTTTTTACAAATATTTTTTTTTTTTATTAGAATTTAAGTGCCTCGACAACTATGGCCATTGGCACTGTACAAAAGACAAAAAGACATATAATACATACACTATCTTAAAACATAAAACATGTAAAATACTCGGTAAAATATCACTAGTTTATATTTTGTGGTAGAGGTTAGTTGATTTCAGGAATTTCAATGTCTTTGAGATTTGAGCGGTGCAGTTTAAAAGCTCTTTCAGGTTTGGTGTTAGGTCTAGGCGCTTGTATGTGATGGTGTATTCCTGGCAGTCTGTGAGAATATGTTTGACGGTTAAAGGACTATTGCAGTGACGGCAGACGGGAAGGTTTTCAGAAGACATCAAGTAACCATGTGTGTATCTGGTATGGTTGATCCGCAATCGTCTAATGACAGCAGCTTCTCTCCTGGTTAGGAAATCGAGGGAGGGACAGCCGATTAATGGTTGTATTTCGTAAAGGGCTGTTTTGCTGTCTTGCCAAAAATTTTGCCAGGACTCCTTGACGGACTTTTTGAATAATTGTTTTATGTCATTTGGGAGCTGGAACGTTGTTGTGGTGATGGAAGAAGAGGCTTCTTTAGCATGGTGGTCAGCGTTTTCATTGCCAGTAATTCCAATGTGAGATGGAAGCCAGATAAGACAGACTGTTACATCACTGTTACATCACTGTTACATCACTGTTACATCACTGTTACAAATATTATTAATGATAACTTCAGTATATAATTTTTTTTTATTCATTGTCGATATCTTCAGCTTCTCTATCTGTAATAGTTGCTGATAAAACATCGAGTGGACTCATTTCTAGATTGACATCTACATTCTCATTATTTTCATCATTTGTTGACTCTGCGCTTAAGCATTCCTGACCACGGCAATGTCCACAAACTTTTGAAACATCTCAACCCAATTTTGTTGCATCTACATTTGCCACCACAACCTTTCGACAATTGCAAGAGATGGTGCTCAGTAGATCATCGGGCGCTGGTGGTAATAAAGTCGTTATTGGCAATAGTATATTATTTTCTAACCCCCGACAGCTAGTGACTCTAGCATTTTTAAATGTTTGTAGACCACCACTAACTTCTACCACACACACATACAACCTAGATGAGCCCGTCCCACCCAGGATGTTCCTCTCTAAGCGAGGTACATCTCCGGGGAGAACTTCCACCACTTCCCCATCTTATCCGATGGGTCTCATCATCATAGATCGCGTTTCGGCGTACAGCTGGGAGCGAGCCGTCTTCTCTTTGGCCGTGTAACCTCGGTGGTTTTTTCTTCGGCGATCTTCCGTTGTGTGAGCTTCTACCACATCACCATCCGATCATAATCCATTGCATATAAAACATGTATCACTCATGATAAAAACTGTTTGAGAGCAAAAAACAACTAAAATAACGTGTTTAAGGGGAATCTATCGGCAGCGATTTGAGAAAATATCGAAATATTTTTGGCAAATAATTTTGAGGTAATGGATGTATTGAAAATTAAGAAAAAAATATATCATGTAGATTAATGTGAGTTCTCATCGAATAAAAACTTTGAAATGCTAACCAAATTTTGTTGAAAAAAATACGAATCATGAAGTAATTACACATATTAAGCAAAGTTTGAGCCCTTGTAAAGAATTAAATATGGATTAAATGGAAAAACTAATTGATAAGAAGTCTGATTTGAAGCTTTATGAATACTATATAAAAATCTCAGAATCCTCAAATTACTCATGACCGTACAATTCCTTATTGAAATTCGGTTGCTACCACTAAAATATCGGATAAAAACTCATCGCTCGCTTTTCTATCCTTCTATGACTGACATTGTCTCTCTGCTTCGGTTGATACAACGCTCGCCGGTCTCGGCTGTCTCCCAGTTCAGTACTGACGAAGCTTATAGAGTAGTACGTGAACCAAAATCCGCTTGGACCGCTTGGCTACCTACATGTTGCGGAGCTTTCATATTTCTAATAAAATGTTCGTTATGTGAACTTAAACGAGAAGACGTAGGGAAACAAAAAATATACAAAGCATAATTGTGCAAGGTCTAATTTGGTAGATGCCCCTTAACGCACAGTCCGATAGGCAGGTCTCGCAACACCTTGGTGTACGGTATACAATAGCGTATGTGAGTGCATTCTAGTCGCTTTTACAGTGCTCTACTTCAAAAACTGTTGATTTGACAGAAATCGATGTGGATTTTTCACATCTTCATTACAACACTGTAATGAAAGTGTATACAAAAATCCAGCTCACTAGGAATTTTCCCCAGATTGGAGTCATGTCCATCACAACGATAATTTTAGGTTTTTGTAACTTGAAACTTTATACGTTGACCAACTGGTTAACTTTAGAAGAAATTTTGTAGGTTTAATCTGTGGTTAAACACAGACCAAAGCAATTATACTGGTTCTATTTTTGTTTATCTGTGTTAATTTTGCGATCAATGTTTTCAGTTTATGTTTATTATTATTTTTTGACTCTGTTTGTCACAACGGAAACTACTGTCGTAATTAATTATTTTTTTTTTGTTTCAGAATGGACAGACACCTTTGAACATCGCCCAAAAATTAGGCTACATCACGGTGATCGAAACTTTGAAAGTCGTAACGACAGTGACCAACATAACGACAACAACAACAACAAATATCGAAGAAAAATATAAAGTACAAGCGCCAGAGCTGATGCATGAAACCTTCATGTCGGATTCGGAAGAAGAAGGTGGTGAGCTTTTCAAAATTTGCTTTCCGTATTTTTGCGTATTGCGCTGTTGTTTTAAAATGATGAGAGAATTCTTTTCGAGTAAAAATATTTACACAAATGAAATTATCCATTGGCAATAAATTACGTTGCATAGCGTGGGCGGAACAGACTCGCGACCTTGGGAATCTCTATTATGTTTAATCATTCATTATCCTTGACAGTAAATAGATAAATCTTCGTTGAACTCACTCACTCGTGAAGAATTTTGTTTTGTTCGGATGGATTTAGCGTATAGTGATGATTACCTATTCCATTTTTTCCTATTATGCGATTAATTATGGCTTGGAATTCAATGTTTGGATTATGTTGAATTTAAAGTTTTAAAATCTACAAGAAAAAACGCAATTCAGCGACAGAGTTTATGATAAATATGACATTTCACAGACAGAGCACAAGGGATGTTTTTGAGGGATGCGTCTACAGATACCCTAATTCAACTACCCACAGGCTAAAATGAAATTTTATTAGAGTATAGATCTAAAGTATCCTATATTTCAACCTCTTCTCCATCTTCCCTATCTTCTTAACAAGCACCTTCCTTTTCTTCACTTTAGCTGTTCTGTTCTTTAAGTAAACTGTGATTTTACGTTTATCGAGAGAAGTTGGTATCAGTGACTATGACAGTTTCGAGATTTTTTCTATTGAAGTAGGGTTATGCTTATGTTCGTATTATATTTTTATATTAGTGTTTATGCTTTCTTCTGATTTTCAACTTCAAATAAGTGTTATGGGTGAAGTAAATAGAAAAAGAGTTAGGGGTACAAATTTTACAACAGAAGAAGAATTGAATTTGGTAAGAAAATATAAATCGATTATTGAGTGCAAAACCATTAAAGGCTCATTCATTTCGATAGCCACATTATGGAGAACCGCTGTTGCTGCAATTATTGTCATTGCTGTATCCAGGTTAACCCTTATACCTAGGGATAGTATAGGAAAGCGTCTTTTCCAGACACCATACTGTCTTTCTACTGTATTTCTAGTTCTTATTAATGACTCATTGTATAGCTTCGGTATTTGTTTCCTGCAGAGGAGTCAAGAGATATGGTTGAAAACCATATCCGGAGTCTCCAATTAAATGGAACCTCCTAAATTTGCGTCCTCCAAAATTATTTTTCAATCGACTATTATTAAGAATAATCTGCTCATGAGCCATCTCGCCACTATAGCAGGTTTGCTTAACCTGAATCTTTGGTAAAAGTCTTCATCTGACCAATTATCACAATCTGTTATTCTCTGTTTATATATTTTTCGTTTCCTAATGATGAATATTTCCTCATCACTTTCGCTCTCGTTGCTGCTATCCTCGAAGGCTGATGACTCGGTATCTATTTCCATCTCAAGAGAATTTTTCCACAATACTGACACAACGAACTGAAAACTGTCTTAAATTTTGAGGTTAAAGTCGTCTAAAGTCGCGTTTGTGTCCACTCTAACTTAAAGTCGACTTGAAGTTAAAAATACTGTTGTGAAATCGATTTTCATTTAAAGTTTGCTTCAAGACTTAAAGTAGTGTTAAAGTTTGTTATGAAAACGGCCGTAAAGCCCTTATGCCGTTCAGCATCAGGCTAGCCCTTCCTTACCCTGTCGCTTCTGTTTCTAGCTAGTACTCTCATCTCTTCCATTGATTTGCCTATTTTCTCTCCAATTTCCGTTATCCTCTCCATCCATGCTTTCCTTGGTCTTCCTCTTCCTCTTTTTCTATTTCTTTCAGTCTCTGTAATTGTTTTGACTAATTTGTTTTCGTTCCTTCTTACAATGTTTCCATACCAGTTCAGTTGCTTGATTCCAATCTCTCTTAAAATTGGTTCCTGTTTCAGATGGTCTCTGATTTCTTCATTTCTACATCGGTCATACTTGATAACTTTTGCGATATCTCGCAAATATTTCATTTCCACTACATTTACCGAAGATTCGATTTCTAGATCATTTCTATATCATCTCTATATTATTTCTATATCATTTCTATATCATTTCTATATCATTTCTATATCATTTTTATATCATTTTTATCATTTCTATATCATTTCTATATTATTTCTATATCTTCTCTATATCATATCTATATCATTTCTATATCATTTCTATATCATTTCTATATCATCCCTATATCATTTCTATATCATTTCCATATCATATCTATATCATTTCTACATCATTACTAGATTACCTTCCTTTTCAAATAAGCTTTCTGATCCTTCTTTTTCATTCTTCCTCTTTCAACAAACTATTTTCAAAGAAATATATCTTCCTCAAAACCGTCCAATTTTAAAATTGAAATAATTGCCTACTTATGCGTCGATCTTCATTATAAAAATTAGCTGCGCTGATTTTCCAGCGACCCACATTTACATTATTCAGTTAAAATCTCTAAAAGCCACTTGATCTCCAATCTTAAAGTTGTGTGGTTATTTATATAAAAAGAAAATGTTAATACAGAAGAAATATCCTATTAGTGTGTTATTCATGAATAAGATCAGTTGTATACCAAGAAATGGGTGAGTAAAAAGTGTTGTCATTCATTGACTGTGTGCCTGTTCTATGTTAGGCAGTGGCGTTACAAATATTTTTCATTTTATAAACTTTGTTTTACACTATTTTCCTGTTATATTGTTGATTATTGTTCTCTTTTAAACTTATCTCATCTATGTTCCATGATTTTTATTAAATCATATCTTTTTTATTCCTTTCCAATGAAGTTGGATAATTTTTACACCTTCTGCAAATCATAACTACTCTGCCACTGACTATATAATGATGTAGATATCGATGATATAATACAAGGCGTTTTTTTCGTTAGAATCGAGTGTTAATGTACTTCATAATCGTGTAGTAAGAAATCGTGATTCTATAAGACTAATCTAAGGAATGATATTTTAACCTTTCACGTTGATATAGTTAGTATTTTTTTGATAAATACAGTGGTAATATGAAAAATGAGTATTTAAATTCCCAGCATCATTGCCTCTACGAATTTTTCTGTAGTTATTCTTACTTTTGAATTTTCAAAATTCCAAAATCTGAACTAAGCTTCTTCCATCACATCTATATATGGAAACCCATTAATTCGACTCAGTAGATTACGAAAATGCCCATAAAATTTTTCCAAACACTTATAAGATAAGGTAAGATAAATATGGGGCTTATGTGCTTCTAGGAGCCGCACCAATTCGACCTATTTTATGTGCCTTCCTGTTATTATAAAGTTTCTTGTCTATTATCCTTCCTTATAAGAATTATGCAAGTTTTTTTTTATAAAATTCAGGTCGCAGCAGACTTTCTTCATAGATTTTATCGATTGTTAAGCTTTTGTACCAATTTTGTCGTTTTTTTATTTTATTCTGGATAGAATATACTTTTGTGATGAAAATAACGGTAAATTTATATTTTTAGACTAAACAAAGTATTTGTCATCGTTCTCCGTTACAAAATACAGTCTACCTACTCTATCTATTAAACTAGACTAGAATGGGCGTTTGATATGAAAATTTTGCAAATTAACATAATTCCTAGTGCCTATCAACACAAAAGGATAAATATTTTGAAATTACAGACGTTACAAATTGAATTGAATTAAGATGCTGATAATTCTGAGCTTAGAGGACATTTCATTGTCTAATTGGTTCAGGAGTTGAAAGAAAAATTTGAAAAGTAAAGTAATTCTTCTTCCTTATTAAATTTCAACTTTCAATTCCAATCAAATATAAAATTACTGCTAGTCTGGAGAATAAAGGGTTGGCAAATGATACGGGATTTGTTGGGTTTCACTTGAATTCTCTCATCATTTTGTGTCTGCTTACAATCGCAATCAAAAGTAATGTTTTTACTATTAAAAATAATTCACAAAATATAGAAATGGACAAAGCAGTTTTTCGTTGTAAAAATCAGTTCCAATAACAAAAATCATTGGACAATAATTGGAACAAAAAACGTTAAATTGGATTTAAAAAAAACAAAATTGAAATTATTAGTTATAAGCAAAGAATACACAACAACAAGAAATGAAACCCGGCGAAAATTCTTTGATGTTGATGGGAGAAAAATAAATAACCATATGCCGATAATTTTCAAGTGTCTCTTTTTGTCTGTTGGTGTAATTTTTGTTTATAAATATCGTAGCATTACTTTTGAATGCGAAGTTGTTTAATCCATAACATGTGGCCGCCAAACCTAAAGATTGATTCCTCCTCACTGCCCAGCATGTACGTCCACTAGATGTAGGCATACAATAGCGAGCTTATGCAGAACTGGCTTTTTCTCTAGAGGAATAATTTTTTTAATACACACAACGTTCACTAGTCTGTATGAATCATCGCCTTAATTATAAACACTTCAGACCATTACCTTAGAGAACGAAATTATAATTATATAAATTTGTTTGTGTTCGCGTGAGATTTTAGTTTCGCGATTTCGTCAAGGAGAATCTGCAGCGGTTTCGAATAGGATTGTGCGCATTTTTTATTTGAAATTACTTTTTAAATCAACTCCTCTACTACAGTTTAAATTCTATTTTGTGAAACAATAAAAAAATTAGTGTGGTTTTTGTGGATTCGTTTTCCTTGGTGGGATATAGAAAAAAGGAAGATGGTTAAGAAAGCTGCGAAACAAATACATATTAGAAGGGTTCTGAGTGAGTTGATTTTAATATTAAAATTTATTTCGATAGCGGAAGCTAAAATTACCTCACTCTCAAACAAAAATAAAGTAGGGACTACCAATAAAAAGTACCCTAAGTTTTTTTATACAAATAATAGTCCTTTTTTTCAAAAAATTTCTCCAACGCTACTGTCCCATGTTTCTTTCCCTTCCACGTTTTCTCTTATTCGATTTTCTTGCCTTCCATACTAGCTTAACTTTTCTGGATCTTGACATTCTTTGTAGAGTATTTCTAGATCCTTTCTTATTTTGTATTTCTTACCTTTTCCATTCTTTTCACTACTTTAACCCTTCTCAGATATTTCATTCTTACAACATGTAGTTTGCCTTTCTGTTTCTTCTTCTTCAGTGTCTATAATTCACAGCCAAACTTTAGAATTGGTCGATATATGGTCTTAAATACATTTATTTTTGTCTAAACTTATATCTCTTTTTTGTTTATAAAAGCCTAGATATTCGAATATTGTTACTTGTCATTGTCTACTCCCATCTGTATGGTTTTGTTTTCATTTCGTACTGCCATCTTCCCATATTATTCCAGAGCATAATTGCAAATCTCCAGTTCTCTTGTAAGTCTACCTCTTTTCCGGCAGCAATTACTGTATTATCTGCAAATGTTACTTTTGAAACTTGTACCATTTCCATATATGTGCCTACCTGGAATTTTTTTCTTCAACCAAACTTCCTGTTCTTTCCCATTCTTAACCCGTTTTATAACTTCTTTCATATCTTCTGCTCTTATATACTATTTTCTTAAACTTTGTGCTTGTTTATTTATTACTTCTCCCTCTCTTATTTTACGTATCTGTATTTGTAGATAGTGTAGGCTCACAGCACTCAGGTCACATGTGACCCATTGTACATCCTCCCGAGGAGTTCTTTTCCTAGGGCATCGTCCATCCTGTTCTTCCCAGGAAGGTGGACAGGTCACTAGGAGATATCTCCTTTATATCGGTAGGTGTAGTCCAAGACCTACCTAACACACTCTCTTATTGACAATAATTCCGGAAACTCGTATAAGACATGCCTGACAGTTTCATCTTCCTGTTCGCACATTCTGCATAGAGGTGTGTCCACTAGCCCGATAGTATGGAGGTGTTTCCTCAGTTGAAAGTGGCCAGTCAGAAATCCTACTGTTAAAAGTAGGTTTTTCCTGGTCATCGTCAAATATTTCTTCGGCGCTCAGGGTGATCCTGGCAAGACTGCATCCTTTAATTCCATCCCATCTCTTGAGGGATTGAGCATGGGTGTAACGTTTGGCTAGTTCCGCAATTGTTGAAGTCGTTAGGCCGTAGGTGTTACAGGTCCTAAGATTTTTAGTCCAGCCGCTTCCTTGGCTAAGGAATCGGCAATGCGATTACCTTTACTCCTGTCGTGCCCTTCAACCCACCTCAGGATAATATTGTTATCTGCCGAGGCGTTAGCTAAATCTTGGTAGCACTCTAGTACTAGCCCCGATATAACACGTTGTCTGCTCAAGATAGGGCTTGTCTACTATCAGTGCAGATTGTTATGTTTTTGCCAGAAATTCCTTTTCTGGTTTTGTGGCAATTGAGATACCAGCCAGTTCTGTTTGAACCACGCTGGTATTGTTTCCCATTCCCCATTCAATCCTTAGGTTTATTGCTCTGGAGTAAACTCCACATCCTCAGCCTTCTTTCATTTTTAAGCCATCTGTATATATGCGTATTGCATTTGCAGCATCTGGCTTTGTGTTCTGTTTATTATTATTTAAATTTCTCGGTCAACCCTCGTAGTCCAAACTTTTCAGTTTACAATATTTACAAGATAAAAAGGTGTTGAGTTTCTTAATCAGTCTTATCCAATAGTGCAATGCCTTACTTCCGTAGAAAAAAAA
>CAJUYI010000266.1:0-35216 GCA_910591695.1 Galerucella pusilla | reverse complement strand
TATATTCATGAGGTATATATGATTTTGTATGGGAGTCGTTAGATTGAAAATTAAACAACGTAACAGTTGAATTATTTCCATAATGACGTCATGATGTCACATATCTGGTAAAAACTAATGCGCCATTGTTGAAAATTTTTTTCACGTGCGTACCCAGGGGTGTTTCGGAAAAGATCTCTCAAAGGTAACTAACTGAAAATTTTGTGGGCTGCCCCCTTTTAGAATGTCTTATCTATATATATCTTTGATAATTTTATTTGTTAGGTATTTTTGAGAAATGGATGTACGCAGTTGATTAATATCGAAAATATAATAACTGTTATTTTCAACATTTTGCTAGAGACTGTCCTAGAAAGTATGTTTTTTATTTAAGCATGATCACCGAAATTTTTTTTCGAAAAAACCTGAATGGAAAATATTTCCTTTAACTGTAATTTTTTTTAAATCAATGAGGTGTTAAACGAATATCAAATCAAATAAGTTTAAAACCGAATATTTCAGAAGAAAACATAAAATTCAGAACTTCCAAATGTTTGCAACTTACAGTACAGATTAACTAACTAAAGACGTTGAAGTGTTAGGAAGAAGCTTGAAATTTTATTTTCAAATCCGCATATTTTAAAATAAAATTATATAGGGTGTGTCATGTGACAGTGTGATTCGTTTTTTTGAGTCATCTAAGTTGAGGGGTTTAGTTTTGTATATGCAATACTTTTGACATTTCAAAAATTAGTCTCATGGCGTCAGATCAGAAGATCGTGCTGGCCTTTATATCGATCCGCGCCTCCCTATCCATCGATTTGGAAAAATTTCGATCAAGTACTGCCCGACATTGATTTAGTAATGAGGCGGTGCTCCATCTTGCTGAACCTTATTGTATTGGAAGGAGCTTGTGGGTTTGCTCCAATCAAGTAAGGAACAATAAAAAAGGGATCTACGATATGATTTCTAAGAATTCCTGCCCAAACATTAACTTTATCAGGATGTATGTATGTATTTTGGGGTAACATTTACTGAGATCTGGAAGATCTATTGTGCCCCCTTACTCCTACTCAGTTTCTGAGGAGAGTTTCAGAAACAAGTAGTTCCCTTAGTCCTATTTCCCGGAGGAATTTTAGGATGTCTGCAGGCTTCAACTTAGGTAAATGTTCCTCTTATATCCAGTAATCTCCCAGGTGCTGTGCTCTAGGATTCTGAAGTGCTGGGCAGCTGGAAAGTATGTGGATGGAGGTTTCTTCTTCCATTCCACAAAATCTGCATTCTTCTTCCTCCACTATCTTGAGCTTTTCCAGGTGCCCATTCAGGCGACAATGTCCCGTTAGGATCCCTGTTAAAACTCTTAGCGCAGTTTTACTTTTACTTATGCATTCATTTGATCTCAACAGGTAGTAGTCACCCAGAAGAGTCTTTGATTGTATAAGCCCTACTAGATCTTTCCAATGGTCAGATCTTCTCTTTTTCTCGGCTTTACCTATTTCTTCCAATATTACATTGGGGCTGATTCCGCAAAAGGGTTCAGGCCCTCAGAAAGGTATTTCAGTCCCCCTCTTTGCTAGTTCATCTGCTATTTCATTTCCTTTTATTCAAGGGTGTCCTGGAATCCATAGTAAGGTGACTTTATTGTTCTCGCCTAGTTCATTGAGTTTGTCTAAGCATTTCCACCCCATTTGGAACTGATTACACAAGAGCTCAGTGCTTTAATGGCTGCTTGACTTTCCGTCTGATTTCTAAGAAGTGAGGAGGTGGGTTTTTTTCAATGATTTCCTCTCTACTTAGTCTGTATCTTGTTCTCTCCGCAACACTTTCCACCACCATATGTAAAGGGGTGAGGTTGAGAATCACTTCCATGGCTGCCGTTGGGCATGTTCTCATTGCTCCTGTAATGCATATTCAGGCTAGTCTTTAAATTTTGGAGAGGTTTTCTCTCGTCGTCAATAGGCTAGTTCAACTACTCCACGCAATGGCTCCATAAGTGATGATTGGTCTCATTATGGCAGTGTACATACAGCTTAGGATTTTTGGGTTACAACCCCAGTTTCTTCCTGCCAGATTTCTGCACACCATTAGAGCCATTTTTGCCTCTTTATCAGGATTTTGCGTATGTTCTTCTTTCATCCAGGTAGAATGGGATTGCTTTCTTCTTTTCCTGTAGCATTTCACTTATGATAGAAAGATTTAATGAAAAAAGTTTTGTGAGATCAAAGATGCCGGAAGGAAATGTTGATAACGGCCAATTAAAAAATATTTGCAGTTTAATGCAAATTTATATTATCAATTTATAAAAACACTGCCACCCACACGTCTACAAAACTATGAAACGAGGGGATTAGTAATAACGATTTTAAAAAAGAAGGCAACATAATTGTGGTGCTGTCAATTCTCTTGTAGCTAAATTATCTCTTCATAGCTTTGTCACATAAAAAAGGAAAATAATTGATTCTCTATAATGGTTTTGTTTAACATCTCATTGTAAATGTTTCTCTGCCATAGAGACATTACTCGACATCGTAAATATAACATTGTAAATATAACCCAAAACTGTGTATCTTCACTTCTATATTTTGAATTCATATATTTTATTTTGCCTTTAGTCGTTAATCTTATGTTATTTTACAAAACAGATGATGAAAATCACGAAAACACAAATTGCAATATATATTCACCTTATAGATTTGCTGCATTTGTTCGTTATAATATTTTTTTTATTTCTTTTATGTTTCGACCCTCCTATTATATGTTAGATCAGTCGTTTTAAATTGAAAAAAAAAAGAATTTACATCGAAAAGATTGAGTTTCAAATGGTTAAATTCTAAGTTAGTTGCCATTCGACTGGTCTTTTCTGAAACAGTTTAACGAATGCTTTGCTTATGCTGCTTTTGAACACTGCATTGCTTCACTTAGTCGAAAGTAAGCTGTGGATTGCCTTAGTGAATGTTCAAATATGCTTATAGCTTTTTAGGCTACGTTATTATTGTCGCTACTACTCGATAAAACTATCTGGAATTACTTGACATTAACTGAATAGTATTAACGAAGATTATCGACAAATATTCCAAATTTATGAAAGTGTCACAAAGTCTGGAAGCGTTAACGCTGGCAACGAACATTAACAAGACAAGAAGGGTCACTCTCAGTCGGAACTTTCATGTCCAGCTTACACAAGCGCACCGATGATTTCGACAAATTCCTGGAGTCGTGCACGTGCTCGTGCTTATACGAGGTTGATGCAAACCGCTAGCGATTAAAACGAATAAACGTTCACTTACCAGGGTGATTTAAAAACATCTAGCAATAATTGTTATTGTAACCTATTCCGCTTAGTGGGAATTAAAATAAAAAAGGGAATATCGTCAGGATATTTAATTGGTGAATCTGAACATAATTATAAAAAAAACTGGTACCTAACAAAAATGAAGGGAAAAATGAAAGTTACATCAAAAAGTAATAATGTAGTAAGCTACTGATGAGACTAGTAGGTATAAAAATTAACAATGAAATGTTTGCCAATGCCAACTTAAATAGGTATTCTAATATAAAATGTATACCTGTCATTACAGGTTGTTTAAAATCCGAGGCCGTCAAAGAGTACCAACTTACCTAACAGTAAAATACGGGTATTGGGAAAAATAATTAACGCCATTCGAAAATTGAGAGAATCGATACACGAACCATCCAAAACCAAAGGCGTTTAACCAAATGTGTTGAAATCTATGAATTTTGAAAGTCTTTCATATTGAATAGCCCGTTAACAACTCAATTAAAAAAAATGTAAATGTTGTGAAAAAAAGTGTACCTGCCGGTTTTCAAAGATATTTTAAGATATTTAATTTTATGTTAGGTTTCATTGATTGTTTCGAAAAATATCTATTTTTATATCCCGGTTCGCAAATTTAATTGTAAAATAAATCCGCAGCCTAATATATGGGTTTAAAAAATATTTATGAGGAAACTCTTTACAAGGATGTGTAAACAGTAAATTTCCATATAATTTTTTAAGGGTCGCTCCAACGTTCTCGTAACAATTAATTTTATTAAAATTTTCAACAAAGATTATTTCTAGTTGTTTAACATATTCTACAATATTAGTAGGAGGTACATTCAGACCTCCATAGTTTTTAGAAGCCGAATTATGCTTTATGCTCTAAAAATACAGCCGCTTCTTTTGGCAATGTATTTTCATCATTATACTTTGTACAAGCACTACAAGAGTGTTGCAGCAAAAATTTCCTTAATAGATAGCCAGAAATGTAAACTATAGCGTTGCCATCCGTACTTGAAAGATTTCTATAGTCGCATATGTGAAAACTGTTAAAGAGCTATTATTTGTCAATGTAGGTACATCGATATTTTTTTATTCTTCTAGCATATCAGGAGATACATTGAGCAAAACTGTATTAATATCTTCAATACAATTGGCACCTTCAACCTCATTAAAATATTTTAGAGAAAATAATTTCTTGAATGCCCTACAAAAATGAATTGGGGTTGGATTTCTCAAGTTTTCGCAACAATTTCTTACCAGACCAAAAAAAAGTTCAATACAATCCTGATTAAGGTTCCTTGTTAAAAGAAATTAATAATTCCTGCATTTTAAGGTTTCCCATGAAGACAGAGCAGAGGTAATAGTAATTTTCCAGCCATTTATAAAGTGCATAGTATTGTTTATACATTTTTTCACGTATGTTACCTTTCCATCATTCTGTTTGCAGAACCAAACACAAAACACTAAGTCACTCAAAAAGACAACTGGTATATTTCTTTACATATCCCTACGACGGACAACCTGTTTATGCATATCGCGCGTAGGAGACTTACGGTACTCTATACACAGTAGCATCCGATATTCGAGCGAGATAGGCATAACTAGGGGAGGAGCTCAGAGTGATCCTTCTTGTCTTGTTAATGTTCGTTGACGCTGGCTAGCATGATTGAAATGCTGTTCTTAAAGATAGATTGAACTTTTTTCCGAGATGAATCATGTATTTATAGAGATAGTACATCAACTGACAATCGACAAGTGACATTACGATACGTCAGAAAGTTTTTAATAAATCCAGCGTTATCAAGTATTGAATGTGGCTTCGGAATAGACTGACAGATGACTTTTGAAGCTAAATTTTGTTTAGATATTAGAGAGTTTTCGAAGTCGCTTGAAAAACACTCCGATTAACGCTATTTGACAACTTTGACATACGGTATGTCACTTAGCGTATACCGCTCCCGTAAACCACCGGTATCTTACGGACGGTAGACATAGCGGTTGCATTAACGAGAAGGCCACGGAAAGACCAAAAATCTAACCTCAATTCAATGAGTGATGTTTGTCTTGAACAATCGGAAAATAAATAGGATTCGGTTCTCTGAGGAAGACAATCGGATTTTGCTAACTGAAATTTTGGCCTCATGCAGATCCCTCAAAATGGGTCATAATTCACTTAAATTTCTGCAAATTTACTGGGAAACATTTTTTTAATTTTGAAACGCCTTTTGCGAGCAGCAACAAATCAAATGATATTGTAACAAACAAAAACTTGTGTTACCTTTACCGTTGGGACGCAGGAGGTTCGAAAACTATATATTTGTCTGTCAAAATAGTCGTGCGGTTAGAATTATGTTAAGCGCTACCGGCTCAGTATGTGTACGTTTTCGAAAACTCTCTATTGAGAACAGATTACAGATAACAAAATACTTCAATTTACAAAAACATAGAACGGATTTTTCGTAGCAGAGACAATAATTTTTTTCAAATAAATTATATTTATGTATATAAAATTTTATATTTCTAGATTTAGAAAGTATGTTTTTTATATACTGCTAATTCACTTCTCGTGGCGGAAATTTCGACAAATATAACTATTAATTTTCCGTTAAACTGTATTTAACGCCTGACAAAGCATGTAACAAGAAGAGAAGTTCATTTTCTTTCGAAATTTACTTCGGAAGACGGAAAGTTTGTTAGTAGATGAAAAATTTTGTAGTCGCACTTGACATTTTGATTATTCGGGAAGAAAAACCATTAGAATGAGGTGTTTGGCTTTATATGATTATTAGCAATAAATACATTGCCATTATTAATAACTTTGTTGGCTAAATAACTTCTTTTAAACAATAAATTTTCTATCTTCCATGCAAACTTTCATTCTTGGTTATTCCTAAAACAGTAATCGTATCAATACAATTTTTTTTGTATATCTCATCACCTTCATGGCATTCACATCACTGGTTACACCAAAGAATACACCAGCCTAACAAAAAGCGAAGCTTCCGATCCTTTTTTGTATGCGCATGCCTAAATGGAGCCATTTATATAATAAGTTACTTGTCATACTTCACTTTGTCGACCAATCATATCACCGATATTTGAGAATTTGATCATTTCCTCAGTGTATTTACTAAGTCGGTCTCTCAAGGTCATAAATTTATGTTACCAAAACATCAAAGAGATTGCGTCGGGCTTCGCTTCTTGATAAGCTGGTGATTTCTTTGGTTACATATTAGTGCCTTGAGGTATACCATAAATCATCAACACTAAAATATGTATCCATTGTAAAATATCGTCTTGGATAATGTCAATTTCGAATGATTTCACTGTTTAATACAAACTATAAACGCATGATAAAAAAACTTTAGGTGATATACGAAGATCATTCCATTGAAATATATAATTTTCTATTCCAAAAAAGCTTTTTAAATTGTTATTGAATTTCTTGGTAGAGGTTTCAAATTCCTATTTATAGAGGAAATAGTATGCTGATAGATTATGTCCAATGTGGAGAAACCTTGCTTGAGCTGGTAACGTGTTTTTTGACATCCTTAGGCTTGGAGGTCTCTTCCAATGAGACTGCAACTGCTTTCTGCTTGAAGTGGCTTTTTGGTAATGCTCCAAGCTCTGGTAGTCACTTTCATATTAATAGATTGAAAGAAATATATTATTTTTAAATCTATGTTTGACAAAGCTTGACAAACGGTCTATATTTTAATAATATATTCAGATTACCAGAAAATTCGAACAGCATGGCAACGTTGGAATCTCGTCCAATAGTCTGAATATAAAGAATGCGGGGTTAAAACATGTTAATCGCATTAGGGGTCACATAGCGTCCAGGCTATTGAAACTGGGTAAAAGAAATTTGAAGATAGTTACCGACCTGGTGTACCTTGTGTACCCCGAGGAAGCATCTACTCAGGATTTGTTCTGTGAGAACTTACCAGGACTCAGGAGGAAGCACTTTGGAGTGGAAATAACACAACCATCACAACTACTGAAGATTCCTCCAGATAAATTGGTTGCGTATATAGAAGACAAGAAGCTTCTGGAATGGAAGTAGGTGGATAACATGGGCAATGGTACAAAGGATGAGCCCAACCCAAACGTATGAATATTAATGAAGAGGGGTCACATAGGTAGTTACAAATCATCATAATGGGAATTTTAAATTTAAAAACATACTTCAGCTAGCAAAGTTTTTGCTATTGGGGCATTTCTATATAAAAAATTCCAGCTCTAACAGCTCCAGGAGAAGCTTCTGGGATACTTAAGAATTAAAATCAACAATAAAGATCGTCAAAATTAGTTTTTTTGAATGCAATGTCCAATATGCAATACTGTCAGAATAAATAGGAATATCTTGTATAATAAATTGAAAATACAGATTTCTGGTATGTTAAAAAACAAACACTTATAAGTACCGTTCGATATTTGGTGATAATTGCATGGTCTTCAAGAAGGGGAAGGGAAAATACTAAAATCATAATTTTGAACTACAATATTTCTCTGGAATGATCAAAGTATTTTAAACTCAAAATTTCCAATTAAGAGAACAACATTTTCATTATCTTCAGGTGGAACAACAAGAGCGCAATGGGAAGATGTGACTGGATCTACTCCTTTAACATTCGTCAATGATTGCGTATCCTTCACCACAACAGTTTCAGCCAGATTTTGGCTGATGGACTGTAGAAATATAGGCGATGCTACAAAAATGGCAACCGAATTGTATAAGTAAGCCACAAATTGTCCTTAGTCCTTTATGAATCACGGATTTATTTATTATTTTTCTCCAGGGAAGCCATACACGTGCCGTTTATGGCTAAATTCGTCGTGTTCGCTAAACGAGTAGATCCTTTGGAAGCAAGACTGAGAGTATTTTGTATGACCGATGACAAGGAAGATAAGACTCTAGAACATCAAGAACATTTCACGGAAGTCGCTAAAAGTAGAGACGTGGAAGTGTTAGAAGGAAAACAACAGTACGTAGAATTTGCTGGAAATTTGGTGCCTATTACGAAGAGCGGAGAGCAATTGTCCTTTTCCTTTAGAGCGTTTAAAGAAAATAGACTTCCGTTCTCAGTTAGAGTGAAAGACCAGCACGCAGAAGCTGTTAGTAGATGTTTATTCATGAAAGAACCGAAGGTAAGCATAAAAAATTATTGAAATTATAAATTTCTTATCAATCACGTATTTTAGGTACCGAAAGGAGAGCAGCCACAACAACCTATTTGTATTCTCAACATAGTCCTACCAGAAGATATAGTAACAGACACTATATCTCTTACTGATAGCGATTCGGTGAAACATTACAGGTTACTTTCTGAAAACTTCGATTATTACAGACCTGACCCTAGACTGGCAGACATGAGCAATTTATTAGGTGAAGACTGGGTACCTCTAGCTAACCAACTTGGACTTACCACCTCCGAAATTAACGTAATCAAATCCGAGTATCCTGACAGCGTTGCCAAACAAGCGCAAAGCATGTTGAGGTACTTATATTTTTCTTTTTTTATTCAACGATTATCAAGCGAATTATTTTATTTCAGAATGTGGTTATCACAATCCGGCAACAAAGCACAGACGAATACATTAGAAAACGCCCTTAAGAGGATAGGTAGAGAGGACATAATACCCCAGTGCCTGAATGTTGACCAAAGCGGTCACACAATCACTAGGATAAAAAAAGAGGAGATAGGAAAATATAGACTGAAAAAAGATGTAGATAGTATAGACAAAGAAAAAGGTGCTGTGAAAGATGACGTTGCCCCGAGAGCTATAGCTGAAACACAAGAAGGTAAGTTGAGTTTAGCTTCAACCAGGACCTTGGCATTTGCTGGTACCAGCGCTGCTAGATCCAATGGTCATATCACTTCTTAACAGGTTCTTTATTTGCTAGCTCTTCACTTATACAGGGTGTTTCATTGGGAAAGAGCCTAACTTCAAATGTGGATGGGAATCACTTTGGTGCTTCCAAAAACCTTCATTTAATGTGTCTCCTGCATTTTATAACCAGGATACAGGGTGTTTTATAAACTTATCATATATCTTTCGAACCTCATAACTTCCGAGTTACCCTGTACTTACATTATTTTGAAATTTGGTACGTGTAATAACCATTACCTAAAAACTCCATCAAAGGCATCTCCATAAAAATAATGCAGGTCCGGCTTAACAAAAAATGTCAAAACTCGTCTTTCCTAAAAACAACATCCTGTATATAGATTTTTTTGAAATTACTCTTTATAATTGGAAAGAGTATGAAAAATCGAATCTACTTATTTCCTTTTTATTTTTCCGCAGACAATTTTACTACCAGATATGTACCGTCAAAGTTATAATTTATGCACATTTTGGGGGTTAACAATGGTATCGGAGAGGTTTTTTTTATTTCTTAGCTTGAAATAAAATATATTCAATGCATCTAGAGAAGCATCCTAGAAATTTAATTGAGTTCGTATGTTTACGAGTACAGACCACTGAAAAATGTGATTACAGGGCCGTACTTAGGACATACTCATTCAATATGTTCCGAATATTTCAAACACCCTGTATAAGGATCAGAGATAATCCAGATCTGATCAGAAGGAGAAGGTCCGTTCGCAATATTACAAAAGGGGCAAGAAAGTGCATAGAGCAGAATGGAGGTAATTTTGAGCAATTCATGTAGGTTAGACTTGCTTCGTTTGAACAATGTTTTCTTTTGATGTATAAATTTATTTCTCGTATTTCACTCTTGTTATTATGAATGAAGAATTGCATATTTTGCAGATACATATCCTTATACAGGGTGTTCGAAATATTCGAAACATATTGAATGAGTATGTCCTAAGTAAAAGATCGACTGAAACCAATTTACTATTGATAACACAGTTATTATCTGAAGTGATAGATGCAGGTGGACAGATGGACGTGATATATACAGATTTCTCTAAGGCATTTGATAGAATGGATCATGGTATCTGGATTGATAAATTGAATCAGTTCGGTTTTTCACCAAATTTGTTAATGTTTTGTCAGTCTTACTTAGAGAGTAGGGAGCAATTTGTTTTTTATAATGGTCACTCTTCACAAAAATATACAGCTAAATCAGGTGTTCCACAGGGATCAAATCTTGGACCTTTGTTATTTCTTTTATTTATAAATGACATTGATCGCTCTTTAGATTCAGGTAGGCTTATGCAGATGACATGAAAATATTTCTTACCATATCAAATGTGGCTGATTGTGTAGTATTGCAGTCCGATTTGGAAAAAATATCTGACTGGTGTTCCGTGAACAGACTCGCATTGAATGTTTCAAAATGTAAAAAGGTATCATACTCTAAGAAAAAAACGATGGTAAATTTTGACTACAATATAGATGGAAATGTTCTATCTCAGCATTCATCTATTACGGGGGTTATTTTCGATTCACGTTTGAATTTTATTGAACATATTGAGACTAAAGTAGCAGAGGCATCTAGGTTTTATGGCTTCATTGTGAGGAACTGTCAAGGGGTTTCAAAATAATGCTGTGTTAAAAACACTTTACTTCTCTTTTATTCGTTCCAAATTGGAATACTGTTCAATTATTTGGTATCCGTTCTATAATAATCACATAACCAAGGCAGAATCTGTACAGAGGAAACTTTTAATTTGATTATCAATCTCTCCTAGATAAATCTCTCCTAGATAAATATTTTGACGTTTGCTTTCAAAATTTGACAATTCACTTTTACCAGCAGTGCCATAAACATTTTATGGCACTCAGTGTCTTAAAGTGACATTTTTAAGGCTTCTATGGAGTGCTAAAAATGGCATTTTTAACACGTTTGTAGAAAAAGGCTATTATTATTATTATTAAAGTACGGCCCTGTAATCACATTTTTAGTGGTCTGCACTCGTAATCATACTAACTCAATTGAATTTTTAGGATGCTTCTCTAGATGCACTAAATAGATTTCATTTAAAGCTAAGAATTAAAAAAAAACTCTCCGATACCATGGTTAACCCCCAAAACGTGCATAAATTATAACTTTGACGGTACATATTTGGTAGTAAAATTGTCTGAGGGAAAATAAAAAGGAAATGAGTAGATTCGATTTTTTATACTCTTTCCAACTATAAAGAGTAATTTCCAAAAATCTATATACAGGGTGTTGTATTTAGAAAAGACGAGTTTTGAAATTTTTTGTTGAGCCGGACCTGCATTATCTTTTTGGAGATGCTTTTGATGGAGTTTCTAGGTAATGGTTATTACGTGTACCAAATTTCAAAATAATGTACAGGGTAACTCGGAAGTTATGAGGTTCGAAATAAATAGGATAAATTTATAAAATACCCTGTATCTCGGTTATAAAGTGCAGAAAACACATTAAATATTGGTTTTTGGAATCGCCAAAGCGATCCTTATCCACAGTAAAAGTTAAGCCATTTCCCAATGAAACACCCTGTATGTATAGAAGCAATATAGAGACCGATGAATTAGTCAAGCAGGGAGCAGCGGAGGTCGTGATAGGGCCAGAACCTTCCTGTGGAATTGCTAAATGCCTAAGTAAAGAGAGCATCCACAAATGGATAAACAACCAGGCGTTGCGCTGGTGGTATGAAACCCCAGGACAAAGACACGCAAAATTATTCCTTAAAAGCCCTTAAACAAACCTGTCACACGACCTACTATGTCAAAGTCGGGAAACGACGAGGATGATGGTGGGAATGCTGACCGGACATTGTAGGCTGAGGAAACATATGCACACAATTGGCCTTGCAGATGGCAGCCTATGCAGGCTCTGCCAGGAATACCACGGAGCACACTCTTTGAGTGCGAAGGCCTAGCAAGGGTGCGGTTTCACTTTTTGGAGAAGAACGGAGAGCTACGCAAGGGAGGCGGTATCCAGGCTATTAAGTCTAATAAAAAGAATAAAGCTAGATATCGAGCTCTAAATATAGGGAGGACCTCAATAGATCTGCAAAGGTCGCAGTGGGATAGAACAAATAGCCACTCCTATTCTAATTTAGTCTAAATATATGGATTAATATTTTCAAGTGAGGTTAGTAATTAGTGTACTCTTTTTATATTTCAGCTAAGCGGTTTGGAATTAAAGATAAGTATTCTGCGGAAGAGAAAGTGTTCGTCAAATCTGACGAAGACGAAGAAGAAGAGCAATTCGATAAGCCAGTGGCCGAGCGTAGGGAAAAAATAGAAAAACGCCTATCGGCCGAAAGAGCCATTCCCGCGTCTTCGCAACGACGAGAAATAGTACAAGAAATAACAACTATCAAACAACAAAGTCTCGTCGAAGACAAAATCGCCGAAGTTAAAGAACGAGAAAATGAAATAACCACAAAAACAACAATAACGAAAATCTCGCCGGAGTCTAAGACGGTTTCCAAAACAGTTGAAATAAAAACCACACTACCATCTGAATCAACGGTTTCGGAAGCTGCTTTGCATCCACAGGAGACGCAAGCTAGAAAAACCACTATCGTTACGGAAACACGCACAATCCATATCGAAGAACCGCACAAACTATCCGAGGACGCGGAGCTGTTGGAAAAGGTGACGCAGAGCTTCGAAAAGAAGAAACCTATACCGAAGTTGATCGCTGATGAAGGTGAGATATTTTAATCGAACAGAAAATCGAGATTCTTAATAATTACTTTTCAGATCCCAAATCACCGAAATTCTCGAAGACTCCACCACCTAGCCCAGCCGACTTTACGTTAAGAGAGCAGGTTGCCTCTGTTCAAGGTGAGTTTCAAAATGTCGATTACGCTTGGATTTTTAACATAGCGCTTTTTTAGTAGATTCTGTGTATAGAATACTCATTTGTTTATCAACTTTAAATTTAGATGGGTATTCTTTACACCAAATGTGGCATATCAACCCCAAACTACCTGATTTACTAACAACTCTATGTATTTTTCTTTTTGCTCTTCCTGATACATTTATTTATTACTTTGACAATTACAAAAAAATGTAATGAAAATGTTAGAAGTATATTAAGCTGTCAAATTTTGTGAAAAAATATTCGTTTTGTCCTAAATATTATTAAATCTATTAGATTCAAAATTGACATGCCAAAAGAGCTTAATTATAACATGTCTCTAGGATCTACACAGTAAAATGGATATAATTAAAACACTTAAACTGCACATCAACCAAAGTAGATATTTTCAACTTTCATGTATATATGTATCTATATTGATCTATGGTGTCTCTTTACTTCTAGTTAGTTCTTGAGGAAAGTATCAAAGACTAGTAGCTCATTTAGTCCTATTTTAGGATATCTACAAGCTTCAACTTAAGTAAACTTCTCTCTTCTATCCAGTAATCTCCAAGGTGCTGTGCCCTAGGTTTCTGAACGCTGTACAATTCGAGAGTATGTGGATAAAGGTTTCTTCCTTCATGCCACAGAATCTACATTCTCCTCCCTCCACTATTTTGAACTTTTTCACGAGCCAAACCATAAGCTTTCAGTGTTTGGTTCCTGGACCGTACGCTCCAGCCCCAGTTTCTTCTTTTGCATTTGAGCCGTCTATGTACCATTGAATTGAATTCTTTCCAAGTCTGGTAATGGTATTTGGATCCCATTCCTTCTTGTTGCTTAATTCCTAAACTTATTTTTGAACTTTCATAGATAAATTTATTTAGGTGACGCTCAAATAAGTTGTCTTCCACCTGGAGGCACTGTAACTCTTTTTTGTAAAACCAGAAGAAGCCTATGAGATTTCTGATTTCACCTTTAGGTGACAGAGCTACACGACTTTATCTCGAGGTCTAGCTGCACCAGCTCTTAGAGAAGTTGGGAGAAAATAGGAATTTGTCTGACTATGTTCCAAGGCGAACGAATAATAGATGAGGAAGGGTGTTATTCCAGATATTTATATTAAGCCAGACGATAGGGGTAACAACTACAAGTAATTAGCAATACGGCTGATTTTTTTTATAAGTACCTTAAAGTATGTAGATTAATATAAAAAAAAGTTTACCAGTCTAACGATTTCCCAAATTAGAAAAAAAATCACAAAATTTTTTTTTCGGAATTTTTCAATATTTCGCGCAGGGACTAAGGTGGAGAAAAATACCACCGTGTAAGGGGAGTGCTTTGCAACCAAAAAGGTTTCTTGCGTTTTTTTCGTCCGAGCAATGGTTTGTCTGGGAAAATTCGGTAAACTAAGTATGTGTTCCGCATACGTGCGGCTTATTTTTAGCATATTAAATAAAATATAAATATTATGTTCTAATCAAAAATCAAGAATCTCAATGAAAAATATATAATAAGGTGGCATTGAAACAATTTTTCGAAGGATGGAAACTATTATTTAGGAGGTCTATTCCATGAATAAAATTTACGGATAATTAATTTTTCCTAATTACGAATTTCATTATCTTGTAAACTTTCGGAATCTTGAACTTACGAGAAAATATATTATATATTAAGTACTGTAACTTTGATAAAACTGGAATAATTTTAATGGAGTTTGCGTAGAAATGTTGGGGAAACTTCTAAAATCAAGAATATATAATTACAAAATTGATTAATTCACATACATTTTTGGATTGAATGATTTTTTGTATTATAAGCAAAAATAGCAATTTTTATAGATTCGGGAGGGAATCTTCTTTATTTTTTTTTTTAAATTCGATACTCCTGTAATATAAAGATTAATATTCAACAAACAAAATGTATATAGTAAAAAGGTATAAAAGATGTTTGATATATAATTATAAGATATAATTTTTTGCATACCTTTTCCAATAAAAATATGTGAAAATTAACTTATTACCTTTTATTTATTATTTACTTAACTCTTACTATCTTCTGTATGTTCCTTGTGGTATATTATTCATTCTTTTTTTAATTTCTTGGGAAATTAAACCACAATATTTTTAAATTCTTTATTTCAACGTTTCGGTAGCGTTCCAGCTAATTTCTACTTATTTTTTCTTGACAACGGTAGCTGGAACGCTACCGAAACGTTGAAATAAAGAATTTGAAAATATTGTGGTTTAATTTCCCAAGAAATTAAAAAAAGAATTAACTCTTACCAAAGATTGAAAAAAAAGTCTGATTGAATATTATATTTTTTTCCGCAATTCAGAAAGTAGGTCTTCCGCCGTGCAGCAGAGTCGCGCGGATGCGGAACACATACTTAGTTTACCGAATTTTTTCCGGACAAACCATTGATCGGACGAAAAAAACGCAGGATACCTTTTTTATTGCAAAACATTTACCCTACACGGTGATATTTTTTATTCTTCCCCACCTTTCTCTCAGCGTGAAATATTAAAGAATTTCAAAAAAAAGCTTTTTATTTTTTTTATAATTTGGGAAATCGATAGACTGATAAACTTTTTTTTATATTAATCTACATACTTTTAGGTACCTATACAGCCGTATTGCTAATTACTTGTACTTTTGATCTAAAATGACCCATACCCACTGGCCTATATATAGATTTGTCTAATTTGAAGCTATCCCGTATCCTGGAGGTTTTGGGGATATTAACGTTAGCTTGTAGAGATTTCTTTTTATATGTAGAGATCAAGATGAATATTGTAGATATCACTTTAAATTTCATTCAGTTTTCGTTTTTATTTAAACCATTAGACCTAGACGACTTTTAACAGAAAAACGAGGTCAAATAAATAAGTATCAAGAAGAGAATATTTTTTAATGTTTAAAACGTGTAATTCGATTAAAGTTCCGGAATTTTACATTTAAGGATTCGTAGTGGCAAACATACAAGTGCTCGTTGTATCTAAAATAAGAAAAATTATTTTCATCCATAAAAGAAATCAAACAAAAATAATATTAAGCTAAGTATCTAGCCTTAAGTATGTCTGAATTGCTTAAACTTGGAAAATTGTGAGATTATAGGACTAGAATCAAACTAAGATATAAACAGGGTGGTTCTTAAGTAATTGTACATAGAAATACAGTGCAATCTTCACTTCAAAATATTGCGATTTTAACCAACTAGACTTAATAAAATGTTGATATTAAGAGAGATACAGGATTTTGAACATGAAATTTTAATTTTCGTTTTTCACTTTAACTTTAACTTCAACGCTTTTTTTATGTATATGCACAAAAATTTCAGGTTGGGGGTTTTTTGATATGAGAAATCATAATCTTGCACCTATTTCGATGTATTTTGTAGAGAGCGCTACATAGGCAACGTATGTGGCATAAATGTACGCAAAACTTTTTTGCCTTTTACACTAGCGCTACTTTTGTAGAAAATAATTCAAGCTCCATCATTACAACAAAAAAAGGTATACTTGTTAGTATCCCCAAATCCTAAAGGTTTTAGACATAATCACATTTCAGTGATTAACTACATGATTATAATTTAATGAAATTACGTTCGAAAAATGTAGTTGTGTGTACGGTAATTATTTTTTTTTTCAGATATTAAAAGTACCATACATATTTTTCATGTTAACTGCTACCTCGGCTACTACTATACCGTAATAATGTTCATCTTAATACTAAAAAAAATAATTCTCGTACACACTACATTTTTCGAACCTAATTTCATTGAATATCTGTATCTGTATCTGTAAAGTAGGGATTGCGAGTGTGTAGGCTCCCAGCACTTAGGCCACATGTGACCCATTGTTCATCCTCCCGAGGAGTTGTCCTCCTAGGTCATTGTCCATCCTGTCCTTCTCAGGAAGGTGGACAGGTCACTGGGAGACATCTCCTTTATATCGGCAGGTGTAGGCCAAGACTCACTGAACACACACTCTCTTATTGAGGATAACTCCGGACACTCGCATAAGACATGCCTGACAGTTTCATCTTCCTGTTCACACATCCTGCATAGAGGTGTGTCCACTAGCCCCATAGTATGGAGGTGTTTACTTAGTTGACAGTGACCAGTCAGAAATCCTACTGTTGAACGTAGGTTTTTCCTGGTCATCGCCAAATATTTCTTCGGCGCCAGCTTCCCAGGGTCGCCCAGGGTGATCCTGGCAAAACTGCATCCTTTGATTCCATCCCATCTCTTAAGAGATTGAGCATGGGTGTGTAACGTTTGGCTAGTTCCGCAATTGTCGAAGTCGTTAGGCCGTAGGCTGGGTCCTAGTCAAATTGAATAATAATCATAGTATAAGAACGAACCAGTAGTATAACTCTTATAAATTTCATTCATAAATTGCCAGAGCTTTTGATGACCTTGAACGGATCGCTTTACGATTCATTTTACCATAGGCGTAGGTGGCATAAGTTTTAAAATGACTTGAACGTGTTAAATGTTTTTTCTTAAATATTGTAGAACAGTACACTGATGAGTGAATAAAACAATAGTCTCATACCAAATATTTATTGGTTTTTCCATATTACAATTTTCATTTTGTCATGATTTTTAAAATTTTTATTGACAAATTTTAATGTGTAATATAGTCGTACCCTGAAGAAAAGTTTCATTGAATATTTTATTGGAAAATCAACACAAGGATGTACAAACTCTGTTGTTTGACTAATATTTATGAGTGATTCAACAATATTATCTTCCGTAGCAACTTTCTCAAAAGTCATTTGGAATTATTGTTTCCAATAATGAGATGTATTGTACAAAATTTTCATGCGGCATATTCAAGTTTCCAAAAGTATCCTTATTCGTATTTTCATAAGCTCTAAGGTAACAGTATAAAGACGAATTGTCCAAATTCTGATACGCTTGTGAATACGTCTCACATACGCTGCATGTATGAATTTCCGAACATGTTTCAATTCTGTATCTGTATCTGTAAGAATTTGAAGGGTGGGTAACCCCCACGGCACTTAGGCCACAATTGGCCCCTTGTGCATCCTTCCGAGGTTCAGACTTCCTTCTAGCTCGTCATCCAGCCTACTTGTTTGAAGTAGGCGATAACGTCGCCGGAAGTAAGCTCCCTCATGTTGGCTTGTGTTAGCCTGTACTCGCCGAATACGGAAAACCTAAATTGAGAGAGTGTCGGACATTCACAAAGAATGTGTTCGACAGTCTCATCTTCCTGTTCACATTCTCTACAGAGTGAAGTGTCAGACAGACCCAGTCTGTAGAGGTGTTTTCGTAGGTGGCAGTGACCGGTCAGAATACCCGTGGCTGTCCGAAGGTTCTGTCTGTTCATAGTCACGTATTATTTTTTGGCTACTTTGCTGTCCGGTACTGCAGCAGTTCCTTGGCAAGCCTGCAACCTTCTGCATCGTCCCATCTACCCTTAAACTTATCAAGGGAGTGTTCCTTTATTAGGTCAATCATAGCCGACGCCGACAGACCAATGAAAGTGCCAGGTCCCAAAAGTTTTTGGGAGGCTGCTTTCCTGGCTAGTGAGTCGGCAATGTGGTTACCTTTCGATTTACTGTGCCCCTTGATCCAGCCTAGAGTGACTTCGTTGTTGCTACAGGCTTCGATCAGGGACAGGTGACACTCTAGTACTAGGCCTGATGTGATACGTGGTCTGTTCAGGGCTAGTAGTGCTTGTCTACTATCCGTGAGGATGTGAATTTTATTACCTGTGTTTCTTTTGGTAATCTCTTTTGCGGCGATGTAGATAGCAGTGAGCTCTGTTTGAGCAACGCTGACATTACAGCCCATCGCCCATTTGATGTTTAGGTTCAGAGATCTGGAGTAAATTCCACATCCTGAGCCCATATTGGTTTTAGAGCCATCCGTGAAGATGAGGAGTGCGCCTTCTTCAGATGTGTCTTGTGTGTTATATTTGATGATTACCTTGTAGGGCCTGTGGAAGGCATATTGTGGTGAGATTGCGTACGTATTTGCCTGCAGCAGTGGGACCTCATTGAGTGCCTCACGCCATAGGTTACGTCTCAATCTACCAGATCCTACGTCAGGTTGTATACCGGTAGAGCGTAAGCGTGTCATGGTCATCAAAATAACCTCCCTGATGTGTATGTCAAGGGGAGTGAGACCAAGGATCACCTCCATCGCTCTGGTTGGTGTGGTTCTCATGCCTCCTGTTGTGTTGAGGCATGCTGTTCTTTGAATTTGATCCAGTTTACGGACGACTGTCAGCTGGTTTGCTTTAACTCCCCAGGCAATCGCGCCGTACGTTAGCATAGGTCTGATGATGGCAGTGTAGATCCAGGCAGTAACCCTGGGTGACATTCCCCAGGTACGGCCGATGGTTCTGCGACACTGTTCATAAGAGATGTATGCTTTTTTTACTCTGTTTTCTAGATGAGAGTTCCATGTTAACTTACTGTCAAATGTGACACCTAGATATTTCACCTCTGATGAGAACTTAAGTTCGGTATTTAGGAGCTTTGGCACTTGATGTTTTGCAAGCTTCCTTTTTTTCGTGAAGAGTACCATTTCTGTCTTCTTTGGATTTATTGACAGAGAATGGTCTTTGCACCATTGTTCTATGATGTTGAGGGCCTCTTGCATTAGAGCACAGAGTATCTCCTCAAATCTTCCTGTTAGCAGAATGACTAGATCATCTGCATAAGCTATTGTGTAGAGGTTGCCATCATTGAGGCGGCTGACCAAGGAGTCTAAGACCACAGTAGTGGTGAAAGTACCCCTCCCTGTGGACACCCTTTTACAACCAAGCCTTTGATGGTAACATCGTCTACACTGATTTTTATTACTCCTTTTGAGAGCATGTTATATATCCAGCCATTTATAGTTTGGGGGATATTCTTGTTGGCAAGTGCGTTCGTTATCTTAGGAAAAGTGGTTTTGTCGAACGCACCTTCTATGTCTATGAATACGCCCAGGGTGGACTCCTTGTTTTCCAGCGATCTTTCGATGCGGCCTCGGCAGTGTAACGTCACGAGATAACATACTGGTTCGTTCCTATACTGTGTAATAATCATGTAGTTAATCACTAAAATGTGATTATCTCTAAAACCGTTAAGATTTGAGAATACTAGCAAGTATACCTTTTATTTGTTGTAACAATGTGGCTCTAATTATTTTTTACAAAAGTAGCGCTAATGTGAAAGGCAAAAAAGTTTTCCTCACCTTTATGCCGCATACGTGGCCTATGTGGCGCTCTCTACAAAATTCATCAAAATATGTTCTAAATTATGATTTCTCATATCAAAAAACCCCCATCCTCAAATTTCATGTATCTTTCTTAATATCAACATTTTATTAAGGCTAGTTGATTTAAATCGCAATATTTTGAAGTGAAGATCGTACTGTACTTCTATGTACAATTACTTAAGGACCACATTAAATTAATTCCTTTTAAGACGCTTGAAGAAGAAGTTATTGCAAAAAAATTAAATGGGTTAAAATTGCAATTGAATTTGGATAAACTTTACTTCTTTTCTCCTGTAAAAGTCACTTAAATAAAAAAAGATTTTTTTACTTTACGTTCAATTTGTTGTATAAAAATATATTCTATTGATTTACTTATATCACGGACATTCTTATGCATGACTCAATTATGAACATATCGTATGGCCTCTCGTAGGCTAAATTGGATTAAGTTTCAATATCTACGTTGTCCTTTTGAAATAATTTAGTTCACGGTAGTTTTTTTCGCGATCGGTTTGGCGGTTCTTCGAAAAAAAGAGGATATTTTTCTAGATTTGTTTGTTCTCCTAGAATATTGGTAAGTAAGGTGTTTGATTTTCGAAATTAAGTCAGTTTTTCATAACAATGAAGATTTTTTTATTTTTTTTGCTATTATTGGTCTTATTAAATAAAATTACTTTTGATATATTTGTAATTTAAATATTTTTTGTATCAGTAATATCTCCAAAAAATAATTATATGTCCTCTTTGGTAAATTCATTATTTTCCAATTTTTCACAAACTGACAGTTCTAACAAATTTTTATCAGACATAATCTACGAATGGATCTACTTACTCTGAAATGTCAAACGTCAAATAGACATTGTGGTAAATACTACACTGTGTGCCGAAATAAAAGGAGTACATTTTTTAATAGAAAATATTTTTTTTTCTTGGGCGATTTATTTTCTTTTTGCAGGGCTAATAACCTAACATGTTCTCAACATGTAAATTTGAAAGCAAAAATAATATACAGTGCATTTGAGATCGTTGCAAATGAAAACTGTTTTGGCTAAAATTGTACCAATATGATTTTTCGGTAGATAAACTATCCAGAACACTTCAGTAAAAAGGAAATTTTCCGAAATTACCGGATTTGCAAAATACCATTTTTTAATAAATAACATTTTAACAAATAACACATTTATGAAAACAGTTTAGTAACTTTAAAACTTAGAGAAAAATATTATGAATGTGGCCACCTAGCACCCCAGAATTAAATCCGGTTGATTATTCAATTTGGGGAATTTTCGAACAAAATTTGTATGACGGACAACAATTTGAAACAATCGAGCAGCTCAAAGAAAGAATGCAGTTTGTTTGGAACAATAATGAACAGGGTGCAATAAATGGGGGTATCAATTTATGGCGCAGACGACTTCAAGAAGTGGTAAACAAGAATGGTGGCCACATTCATAATATTTTACTCTAAGTTTTGAAGTTACTAAACTGTTTTCATGAATGTGTTATTTGTTAAAATGTTATTTAATAAAAAAATGGTATTTCGCTAATTCGGTATTTTCGGAAAATTTCATTTTTACTGAAGTGTTCTGTATAGTTTATCTACCGAAAAAGCATATTAGTACAATTTTAGCTAAGACAGTTTTCATTTGCAACGAGCTCAAATGCACTGTTATATAATTTTTTTTTATAAGTCCGACCCTGTATTCTATTTTCGCTTTCAAATGTACAGTCATATTAGTTCAGTCAGTCAAGACAATCAATTGATTATAATTCCAAAAGTTTTCAAATTTTGACGTAAGGTCGGTAATGGTATAAAAACAAACTATGAAATTTTGCAACCTGTTCCGAAGTCCGGAACATTGTTAAAAATGCAATAAACGATAATTTGCTCAGTTCTTGAGTCCAAAATTCCAAAAGTTCCGCAAAGTTGGAGTGGTGTTAAATATATTATTTTACATCACGTGTCAAATTTGCAACCAATTTAAGTGTACGGAACATTTTTTGTTATTAAAAATTAATGTTTTTCTTTATTAAACTAAAGGAAAACGTTCCAAAAGTTCCACAAATTTGACAGATCTATCGGAAAACTATACCGAACGACTGTACAAATTTGCAACTTTTTACGTTGACCGGAACATGTTTATTTATAATTTTTTTAAATTCGTGTCATTTTTTCGAGCAACCTCATACGCGATCCGGAACTTTTGCAATTTTCTTGAAGGTGAAAAAATAATAAAATTACATTTTTGCAAATTGCATAAAGTTCCGGATCGCGTATGAGGTTGCAAATTTGTAAATGCATCATAATAGATGTTTTTGCAACCAAGTTTTAAAACTTTTGTAATTATTCCGAGACCGACTTGCTCGAAAAAATGACCACGAATTAAAAAAAAATTATAAATAAACATGTTCCGATCAACGTAAAAGGTTGCAAAATTATACAATCGTTCGGTACATTTTTCCGATAGATCTGTCAAATTTGCAGAACTTTTGGAACGTTTTCCTTCAGTTTAATAAAAAAAAAAATAATTTTTAATAACAAAAAATGTTCCGTACACTTAGATTGGTTGCAAATTTAATACGTGATATGAAATATTATATCGAAAACTTCCCCAAGTTTGCAGAACTTTTGGAATTTTTTTCATGACCATACAGCAAAAATTAATTTAATTGCAATTTTAACAATGTTCCGGACTTCGGACAAGTTTGCAAAATGAGATTTATCGTCGTCTCAATGTACCATTCACTTGACCGAAGTTTGAAAACTTTTGGAATTATAGTTAAATTTTCGATTTCGAATGTCAATAATGACTGGATTATATTGAGGACATGTTAGGTTATTAGCCCTGCAAAAAGAAAATAAATCGCCCAAAAAACACAACAAATATTTTCAATTAAAAAATGTACTCCTTTATTTCAGCCCACAGTGTAGAGCTGTTAAATCGTGATTAAGTTGAAATATTACTGATAAACAAAGTATTTTTTGTACAACTGTCATTAAAAGTGACACTTTTAATGATAGCAAACAATGTTAAAAACGATTGTTTACATAGCAGCGTGTTAAAAATACTTTTAACACTAGTGTTAAAAATATTTTTAGCACGCTGCTATGTAAACGTCTGCCATTTACAACAATCTTTTGATTATTTGAATACTAAAATGCATTTTGAATTTATTGTCATTGCAAATTCGCTCGTTTCATTATCAAAATAGGGAAGTTGTACAAAAAACATTGTATGGTATTTGTGTTAAAAGTGATTTTATTTTGTTCGTGAAATTGTTCAATTCGCTCCGCTCATTTCACAAACGTTTTCACTCACAAAATAAAACCTCACTTTTAACACTCATATCATAAATAACTATTTTTTTTCTTTCTTGTTAAAAACGAAAAACTTAATATTTAGGAACTGACTTAAGCAAAACAAATATTGTTATTAAACACTATGTATCCCCTACCATGATATGCCACATTAAAATGGAGTTTGCAAGTCGGTTATACCAGTTAGATTTTTTTTTAGCTAAAAGCGTTTGTCGAAATAAAAAAAATCAAAGAAATCGCAAACGCTGTGTAGATATTTTTACATTATTTTAAAAATATGTGTCCAAACCCTCTTCCTTACCACGATAAATGTTTAATACCGTTCCTTAAAATGACTATAACGTGAATAAAATCCAGATATTTCATTTTTCTTAAATAATAAATCGTTTGTCATTTTTTGGAACATTTTGTACGTACACTAACCAAACAATACACTATTAAATGTGCAACATAACATGCTTTTGGTGCAAAATTGGCTTCAGCTATTTATAACTAACAAAATTATTAACAACAAAATGAATTTTCCCCTCGGCCCTTCTAACATTCATTGCTAAGACGATTAACCAGAAAATAAATCATTTTTTAAAGGGCTTACTAATAGTTAACAGTATTAATCTACTTATAGCTTTCAATCAGCTTTTGTTCCTCACTGCTTTTTGTATATGGCATTAAGTTTATTTTGTCAGGTTATAAAATAAACAAATCTGGTTATTTTTATCATACGTCAATCGATAGGGCATAAATCTGCATCACGAATACCAGAACATCCAGAATAATAAGAAAAACTATACTGGAGTATTTACAAATATAAATACATATGGAATAGTATGCAATGAATTGTCGTGAAAACTGATAGAAATTCAAAATTTATTTACCCAAATATTATCGTTTCGAGTAACATTTACAGATTATTCAATTGGCACCGTCATTTCTCGCGGATTCCTATCTGTAGTCCCTCCATTTTTAATCCCACTATACAAACATTCTGCCATTGTCAATCCCACTGGACGAACACTACCATTTTTAATCCCATTGCCCTTTAGGTCATAGTAAGTCTTTATTACAGAACGAAAATATTTCTTTTGGTTCTAATGATCACTAAAGTGGATGGCTTAAAGTCCTCATCTAATCCCTCTAGATTTATAGCTAAAGTCCATGAGAAACTATTAAAAAATTGAAAAACAAAACTAAATTTTTTTGGGTATTATAATAAATATTTTATAAGCTGACATCTGTACACCAAATTTTTGCAGGCTTTCTCCAATAAAACCATTTTTATGCTAACGGGTGTCCCATGGTGTTTTTAAGTACCTAGCTAGCTATTACCAGTATTGGATACTTTCACATCTGAAAAGCTACTACCAAGCCAAAGGATCCTAGAAGCGATATTTTCTCTTCTAAGAACATCGACAACGCTCGACCTCTGACCTCTGAGCGTTGAAGAAACAGTAATTCTCGATGTTTTTGGAAGGGCAAAGATCACTCTTTAGACCTTCCAATCATTTCCAATAGAGATCTTGATATTATGTTACTATCAGATCCATCACCTTATATGCTAATTTACTTTCAAATAAATATATACGATTGGTCGATATTGAATCCTAACATCCATGGGACACTCAACATTGTTTTTTGCATGCTTTTCATTTACTGTATTTTCTTTTTATCATCTAATCTTCATGCAATATTTTTAATGTTGTGAATGTGGTGTGGTTTGATACAATAGTGTGTTTTTTTCTTTTTTCCATTTCATCACTAACATAACGTTTAACATTTAATCTTTTTTTGTTGATTGATATTGTAAAAATTAATGTTTTAAGGTTACACGATGCACAAACAGATTTAGGTGATGAGTGAGCGCAAAGCGGCAGAATAATATTTAGGCGTGGCTATTTGCCAGCCGCGATTTAAAAAAACTTCACCAGTCAACGAATATTTCTGGCTGCTGGCAAAGTTGGATATGCTCAACTTTGGGTAGAAGTCAGTGACGACTAGCGGATCACACCTGCCTGACCTGCCTCACAAGCACCAGTTAGGCTAAACTCAGACGGACCACAGCGTCCTGTAACGACAACTTCATAATTGTGGTTGTTAGTGAGCGGAGGTCGTGGTTATACAGTGTGAAAATCACTTATGGAATAAAATTCTTCATGTCATTATTTTAAAAAATTATAAAAAATGCAAAGACACGTCAACTTTTGAATTGAGTTGTGCGTTATGTAAACATAAATTTAAATGTACAGGGTGATTGACGCAAGTGTATGCCATAGTCGGTGTTTTTTTTTAATGAAACACCCTGTATATTTGCATATTTGTGAAATCCTCTTAATGAACCGATTCCAGAAAACTAAATAATGTATGGTCAATTATGAATTATACAGGGTGAAATTTTCATTTTTACAGCTATTAAACACATACATAAAACACCTGATGTATTTGTTTTTAATACATTAAAATAAATTCTCAAAATGTTCTCCACCTAGTTGTTGGCAATAGCACAGTCTCCCAGATAACTCCTCCTTAACTTTGTTTAAAGTTTGAGGTGAAATATTCCGTATTTCTGTAGTTATCCTGTCTTTGAGGTCTACAATGCTAGTTGGTTGTGTTGCATATACTTTGTTCTTGAGATAACCCCACAGAAAAAATCTAATGGCGTAAGATCTGGTGATCTAGCTGGCCACTCAATAGTACCTCTTCGTCCAATCCATTTATTGGGGAAAATTTCATCTAAATAAGTTCTTACCATTAAAGCATAATGGTGTGTTGCCACGTCTTGCTGGAACCAAACATTTTCATTCGGTAAGCTAGGATCTATTGCGTTGGGATATAAGTTTGCCAACGCAGGAATAACTTCATTTTTAAGCATATTTAAAATATTTTTCAGCTGTCAAATTTCCATCTATAAATATAGGACCAATAATATGGTCGCCTATGATACCGGCCCAAACGTTCATCTTTTGAGGGTACTGAGTATGTGTCTCACTCATCCAACTAGGATTCTCTGCTGACCAATATCTACAGTTCTGTCGGTTTACCTCTCCATGGTACCAAGAGCTATCTCATTTCTGTTCAGCTTATTCATCAATCTTTCGCAAAAATCCATTCTACGATCTGGATCGTCTTCTGTTAACCCCTGCACAAAAGTTAATTTGTAGGGATGAAGCTTTTCTTTATGAAGACATCTTAGAACAGTTGTATGACTAACATTATTTTTACGGGCAATTTGACGTGTACTTGAAGCTGGATTCTCTTCGACACATAACAAAATATCCACTTTCACATCATTTTCGACGGAGTGTGTTTTTCTTTTCAATTGTTTGACATGTCCAAATTCTCTGAATTGTGCATGAATTTTAGACACAGTACTTTGTGAAATATTAGGCAATTCGGGATACCTGTGATTAAATAAGTTTGCCACTTCAACTTGACTTCTGCAGTTATCCCCGTACCCGATCATCATTAAAATCTCAATTCGGTGAGTCTCAGTTAAATATTTCATTGTTATGTCGACAAGGAAAGAGTGTTTGACAAAGATTTTACTTTTTCAGTATAAACTGTCAACACATCAACAACTGACAGAATAGAAAACAATTCACATTATTTACCGATTTAAAACAATCCACATTATTTACCGATTTTGTCTAATTATTGGCGTTTTTAGGCAATTTTTAGGTATTTATGATAAAATTCATGAGCGTAGATGGTTTTGTTTAATATACAAATACGTTTAATAATTAGTTAGTTTAGATTTTTGATAAATCCATATTTAGCTAATTTAAAAAAGTACAAATATTTCAAGTGTAATAAATTTTTAATTTTAAAATTTCACCCTGTATAATTCATAATTAACCATAAATTATTTAGTTTGTTGGAATCGGTTCATCAAGAGGATTTCAAAAATATGCAAATATACAGGGTGTTTCATTGAAAAAAAACTACACCGACTATGTCATACTTGCGTAAATCACCCTGTACATTTAAATTTATGTTTACATAACGCACAACTCAATCCAAAAGTTGACGTGTCTCGGCATTTTTTATAATTATCTCAAATAATGACAAAGAATTTTATTCCATAGTGGTTTCCACTCTGTATCATAAATACAATAGAATAAGAACAGTACTCAGACGAGCGACTTCTTGTAGTTGATCTCAGCGACGGTTGCTACCTGTGGACGGTATCACCCACAAAATTGTCGTTGCTGGTGGTTCAATGCAAAACCAATGGACGACAGACCGCCTTCGCAATGCGACAACTGGCCACTCCTTGTTTCTCCATACTGAATTTGATGAACACTACCGAACACAATTGTCGTTAATTGAAGTCATCTTCAACGACAGATGACGACAACAAAAACACAAACTGTGGTCCGTCTGAGCTTAGCCACAACCACATTTATGAAGTTGTGACGCGTCGCTGTGGTCCGTCTGAGTTCAGCCTTAACGTCAGCCATAGCGGAACTTGACAACACTGGCAGCTGTGAACTGGTTAGAGTAGCCCAAGGATGTTAGACCTAACATCCTTGAGAATAGCCAGGCGTGAAGGTTGACAGGCATTCGATTTGCAGCAGATAAAGTGGCTGTATTGCCTTGCTGATGCAACCAGCCTAGTGTGACCCCCTTTTAAAGAATTCGTTAGTAACGAATAGGTAACATTCAGTGCTGCGAACGATGCAGAACAAACTATTACAGTCGTTGTGTTTCCAGCTTAACTGGAATTCTATGTAATGAAGCTGGAGGTATATTTCTTAGCTTATGAGATTTTAGTTTCGAAAGATATTAATATGATTTTAACAAATTAAGTTAGTGAGTTATTTTTATAGAATTCATTTCAACATTAACATTTCTTTGCTATAATTTGAAACAAAAATTTACTTTCAAAAGTTTTCCAGAATTACTAATCATCCTGTATGTAGTAACATATTTTAGCTCGTATATTAAGGGACTCTTTACGATAAAAACAATAGAATTCACTTGTAGCTGCAATCAGATTTCTTACATCTTTGATACAGCCAACTCTCAATGGTTAACGAATTATTATTATTTTAAAGTTTCATTAATTTAAAGTAATCATACTACATCTGTTTGTGTATTTGTTGCAAATGTTAAAAATCAATTCAATTGAATATGGTATTAACATAATTCACAGTTTTTAATTTGATGTTTCACTAAAAACTAGCTACATAAAAATGGAATTTGTATGTTGGGTAGGTTTTACTTTTTCATCATCTCAAGCTAGTTATTAGAAATATAGAATTAAATGATTTGAATACAGAGTACTATAAACCATGGAATTTTGAAAATTGGTTACTTCTCCATTAAGTTTTTGAAATAAAGTCAAGTTTTGGTCAAGTCTAAAACTGTTTTCATGAACTTTTTATAGACAACACCGAGATTTAAAAAAAGAAGGATTGCAAAGGAACTAGATATTATTTAAAGGAAAGACTAAAGATTATAAATTGTAAGACAATGGAACATTTTATGATCCAATACAAAAATTGGTAAGCATTGTTTTATGAACAATTTGCTGCCATTTTGTGATAAATCTTCACCTGACTAGGGTATCCATATTATACCTACGTAGAAAACGCAATTGCAGGGAAGTAGAACAGCCAGGAATGTAGAAAGGACTTATGGATTTTAGTATTTTAAAGCATTTAAGTAATAAAAAGAAAGCAGCTTTCAAGCAATTGGAAGCCTTTAAGAAAAATATTTTACAAAAGAGTAACCATTTTACAAAACATCAAAATAAAATCTTCATTAGTTGAATTTTGTTTCTATCGAATAAATTTATAAATTTTCCACTTCGTCCATGCCTTACTAACACCGATCCATTCATTGACACTTCCAAAAAAATATATCCGTTCATAACCATTGCTTGGAATAAAAATAATAATCTTCCAATTAATGGTGAATTAAAAACTCCTCATTATCCTTTTTTCTCACTTAGCTTCAGATATGCGCTTAGAGAACCGTGATTGCAAACTCCATAAAGTTGACAATAAAAAAAAGGTACAAAATTTCAAATGTGGATCACTGTGTATGCATGGAATCACATCCCATTCACCATTAAGCTTCTTTGATAATGAAAAGAATTTAAAATGTTATCAAAGCTAATTGTGAGAGGGATGTGAGTATGAACTCTGCCAAAAATCTAGGCCTCGGGCTTCACGTAGCTAAGGCTACAAAAGGTCAGTGAAAACTTTAGATTGCTTAACTGGGAAAAATAAATTAAATATATCACTATATTTATTATTTTTTTAATTCATTTCACCCAGTTTTACTTAAGATTATTAAAATGCTACTAGTTTGGGCATAATGAACAAAATTATAACGTGTTTTGGCTTTCGGGTTTTGTGCAATATAATTAGTAGAAGCTTATGGAGATGTGGAATGCCTATAGAAGGCTTTTTTTTATAAATATACATAAATCGCTGTCGTACTCCCTTCACCTTCTCCCAAAACCCACACTGTACACTTTAAAACGTTCATACATATCATATTATTTTTTTGTTGAATGTGCTAAGTTTGGAAGGAGCCATACCAGCTCCAAAACAATGATTTATTTTCTGAATATTTAAATAGAATTTCGTTGCACATACCACCCCTACCCAGCGTCAAAAAAATCACAATAAATACACACTAAAAGTTAGTCCTATCTCCACCCTCTATTATTTTTCCCTGCGACAGCAAGCGCATCACCGCAAGATGATGACGATTCGCTGGACACTGATGGCTTCCGAGAAGATCAGTACCTACTAGAAACCCCAACTCCCGGATATGACAATTCTCACCAAGAATACTCTTCCTATATTACCAAAGATATCGATAACCAAGATGTAACTACATACGATAATATTTACCAATATTATCAACACCAAGCGAAGCTCTTTAACGGGCAACGAAAACGTCTAGCTTCAACAGAAGATTTAGACAACGATGTGATAGATTCTACCTCCAACTCATTGCCTTCCAATATACCTAATAATGAGCAAGCAGGAATTGTAGATATAAATTTAGATAAATGTAAGCTAATGGAAGCTAAGCAAATTTTACTCGAAAACGTTAATACTTACGGATCTCCGGAAGAGAAAGGCTCTAAGGATTCAAAACGGCCAGAAGATTGGGAACGTAAAGAAAGTAAAACGGTAGAAAGGATACACGGAGGGGGTGGAAAGGATAAAATTCCAATTTCCAAGGAAAAATTAACACTTAAAACCACCCCTGAAAAGAAAGTCACTGTAACTTATTCAGAAGACACTAAAAGTGTAAAGAAAGTGTCACAGGAAAATATCGATTACGCGGTTATTAAAACATCTGAAGCTAGCAATTTTCCAGATCAAACTTTTACAAAAAATTCCACCGGAGATGCAGTAACTGACTTCAGTACAGAGGACGAGAAAGAAAAACCCACTCAAATACACCGTAGCACCTCTCCCTTATCCAAAAAAGAAATATCACCTTCTTTAGAACACTCTCCCCCGACTACAACTGACGCAAACAAACCAACCCTTGAACTTATTATCGGACGCAAAGAAGTTAGAACTAAAGAAGCTTCAGCAACTGCAGAAAGTCGTTTGACTTTATACGGAACTAAAGATGTTGAAATTTCTATTAAATCCCAGTCCCATATTTCCGTAACAACCACAAAACGTGATAATACCGGCAATGAAACATCCCAAAAATTCGACGTTGGAATGTGCACAACTGCTGGAACTGACAAAGACATTCACACTGCTTTTATTGACAAACAAGACTCTTACATTATACCACCTGTCACTGAAACTACTCAGAAAAAGCGTGAAGAATCTGTTAATTTTAGCGGGAAGAAACAAATCTACACTTACACCGACACTGATCAATCGTTATCTCAAACACACTCACCTGTAAGTGACAGCGTGTCTCATCATGTAACAGACACTGGAATTTCTATAACCAGAGGTACCACTATGTCTAGTCCTGAGCAGCTACAAGGTACTTTGATACAAACCACAGGTTTTATATCGGATATTCCGATAGAAGAAGAGTTTGAATGTACTGACGCTGGCTTAAGTCCTATACAAGCAGACGAACTACCACCACAAGATTATGACGATGATACCAACCAATTTACAGATATGGGTACAAGTCCAATTGAATTTCCTGAATCAGCTTCTATTCCTTTATCACAAGTCGATACTTCTGAAGCTGGAACTATCACAGATCATGTAGATATGAAAGATTCAACTTGTAGTCCGATTAATCCAGAAGAATCGGTACCTATATCAGCTTCCGAAAAAATTAAAGACGAAGAAATACTTGAAAAGAGAAGAGGTTCCGGCGACGTGAAAGCTAAGATTAAATTTTTAGAGGAACAAGTAAGCAGATCACCTCAAAAAGAGTATTTGAAAAGAAAACGTGAAGTTGTCGACTCGGAAGACGAAATGTCCAGTATGAAGGAAGAAGAAACTTGTCGTGGCTCTACCGAAACGTTAGCTCAATTCGACGATGATGAATATAAAATGGAAACGATAACTGAGCAGATTGTTAAAGAAAAAATAGAAGAAAAATCGCTCTCAATAAAAGATATCAAGACAAAAACTTTGACTCCTACTCACACTAAACATGTTGGTAGGAAAATTGCAGAGCTACAAAAGATATTTTCCAGCGATAACGAAGCAAGTTTCGAAGACGACTCTTATAAATCCCCAATTAAAATCAAATCTAAACCGAAAGATAAGGAAGAAATACCTAATGAAGAAGTCATAACAGCTCCAATTCAAAAAATAACAGAATTTGAAATTATCGATGAGGATGTCGATGAGGTTTACAAAAAGTCTGTTAAAGACAAAAAGTCTATGTTCGAAGAACTAATTTCCAAGTCACAGGAATCTACTCCTACCAAAAAAATTCGCCATGAAACATTAGGAGAAACTAAAAAACGTATAGTAGATCAAACTGAGAAACAAATAAAAACATTCGCCACTCAAGCACCGCTTCCAGAAAATCAAACAGTTTGTGATGTACATAAAAAAGATTTTACTGAAGATGAACTGAAGGAGTGTTTATCGAGCATAGAAGAGCAAGTGATAGCTGAAAAACAAAGAAGTAACATCCGGGCACTTATAAATTCTATCGAAGAAAAAAATAATAAGAAGACAGGCGAGCAGTGTGTTGAACCGATTTGCGTGAAAGTAAAACATACACCTCGTCACGTTGAAGAAACGGAAGAAGTGGAAAGTGTAGATGAGACTAAAGTGAATACGGTGCCAAGGGGATTAAGTGAAATGTTCGGTGATCAAATGAAAATAATTGAAAGAATCAGTGGTTCAAGTTTAGCTGTCTGTGAGGAACCTTGCATGAAATCTAGAGTATACCAATTAGATAAGGATGAATTAATTCAAAATGAAACTTTTAACGATCAAACAGATGTCGTGGAAGATTCAATTGAATCACAATCGAAGCAAACTGAGGCCGACCAAGATATTCCTGAAAAAATGTCGAGTACTGAACATAAAATAAGAAAAATGATGTCAGAAGCATTGGAAGCATCTAACCAAATTCGTCAAGAAATAAAAGAATTGAAACCGGATCTAACGCCAACTCCGGAAGGTCAGTTGGTTACAATTCTACCAGAATCAGATGGAATAGGACTGACGAAAGCAGAGAAAGATCTTGAAAATATTCGTTGGTCGAGCAAAAGTTCTATAAACGAAGAAGCAGGGAAATTGATAACAACAAAGAAAGTAGAGGAAGGAAAAAAAGTGTTATCCGAAGGAACGCCTGAGGTTATAATTGAAAGCAAAGTTCAAATAAAAGAATTGAGAGATATGGAAAAAATTAAATCCACTGAATATATTTCTGAAAAAACAATAACATTACGAAGAGAAAAAGATAGAATTGAGGATATATCATCCAGTAAAATGATTCAAGATCAGAAAATTGGAGGAAAGCAATTTGAACAGCTAATATCAACTGAGAAGGTCCTTGATACACTTACAACTACCGTTCATGAAATAGAATCTCATGACATCAGTCATATAGGAAGAGAAAAAACACGAAAATCTCCTGAAATGGATGAAACTGCCACAATAACTGATAAGTTGGCACAATCCAATGCTGGATCATCTGATATGGAGCCAACAACAATGAAAAAATTGCGTATAACACCAAAATCTACGAAAAAGCCGCATGATTTGGAGTTACCAGAAATTGTTTCTACCGCAAAACGGTACAAAGTCTCTAGTGAAGAAGAGCAAAAACATCCTGCACAATTACCAGTGAAAAAATTAAATGGTAGTAACGTATTTGGAAAGAATGAATTGGACATGGAAGAATTGAGAACTGGAGGAGAATATAATGCAATCTCCACATCTACTGTGTATGGAATATCAACTGAATCATTGACTGAGATGACGAGTCAAAAAGAATCATATGATACGATGGACTTAACTGCTTCGGAATTATCACGATGGCAGCCTATGGTGGAGGATAATTTGGTCGTGAAACACAAAAAACGTTCGCCTATCAATAGTGATGAACCATCGAAGCCTCCAATGGGGAAGCATGATGTGTATATAGGAGATGCGACTATGGATATAAAAATACAAAAACCCCCTCCAGTACTTCATAAATTGGGAATGAAAAATAAAGCTTCTGATATTGAACATGACAAATCTCCTGTCATCGAAGATGATAAGACACCAAAGTCTCCGGTGAAACCTCATGAACTGGTATTCGGAGACACTCTTGATATTGAACATGACAAATCTCCTGTCATCAAGGATAATAAGACACCGAAATCTCCAGTAACACCTAATAAACTAGATATCAAAGACCAGACTCCTGATATTAAACATGACAAATCTCCTTTCATCAAGGATGATGAAACACCCAAATCTCCAGTGAAACCTCATGAACTAGATATCAAAGACACGACTTCCCATATTGAACATGACAAATCTCCAATCATCAAGGATAACACACCAAAATCTCCAGTAAAACCTCATGAACTAGATATCGAAGACACGACTCCCGATATTGGACATGCCAAATCTCCTGTCATCAAAGATGATCGGACACCCAAATCTCCAGTGGAACCTCATGAAGCAGATATCGAAGACACGACTCCCGCTATTAAACATGACAAATCTCCTGTCATCAAAGATGATAAAACACCGGAATCTCCAGTGGAACCTCATGAGGCAAATATCGGAGACGCGACTTCGGATATTAAACATAACAAATCACCTGTCATCAAAGATGATAAGACACCGGACTCTCCAGTGCAACCTCATGAACTAGATATGGACGGTACGACTTCTGTTATCAAACACGACAAATCTCCTATCATCAAGGATGATGAGACACTGAAATCTCCAAGGGAGCCTCATGGACTAGATATCAAGGACACGACTCCTGATATTGGACATGCCAAATCTCCTGTTCACAAGGATGATGGGACACCGAAATCTCCAGTGACATCTCATGAAGCAGATATCAAAGACACGACTTCTGATATCAAACACGCCAAATCTCCTGTCATCAAGGATGATAAAAGACTCAAGTCTCCAGTGAAACCTCATGAAGTAGACATCGAAGAAACGTCTTCTGATATCAAACACGACAAATCTCCTGTCATCAAGGATGATAAGACACC
>CAJUYI010000265.1:163747-195990 GCA_910591695.1 Galerucella pusilla | reverse complement strand
TAACTTTTGTAATTTGTTATATTTAGAAACATTTAAAATATTTAAATTTCTCATAAATTTTGTCATTATAGTAATAGATTCATTATTTTAGATTAATTTTCTCTTATAATTTTAACTTGATTGTAAAATATTATTTGATCCCAACTTTGTTAAATCTATTTTATTGTCTCTTTAGATCTTTACAATGAGGTACCATTTTCTATTTGTTATAGCCTGATGATGGTAATTGTTACCGAAACGAGTTGCAAGTTTTGAGTCCCAACGGACATTAAATATATTGTGGTTTGACTTTGAGTTTCATTGAACCCTTCATTTGGATTCTAACCACATTTGAGGTATGGATGAACTCTTAATGTTATTAAATATTGGAAACATCCCATCAAAGAGGATATTTTTTTGGATTAATTTTATCTCCTTGTGAATTGACTACTTGTACGTCAAATTTCGACTGGAAAATGAAGGCGCCGTGGCTTAGTTGGTTAAAGCGCCTGTCTAGTAAACAGGAGATCGTGAGTTCGAATCTCGCCGGGGCCTCGTTGAAACTTTTTATTTTCCTACCACCACATTTATTTTATATGATATTAAAATTGATTGTATATATCAGACCCATATTAATAATAAGGAGCTGATGATTGAACAGAACAAGCAGTCCTACAAATATTTCATGTAATAATTTTCTTGCACCTGGAACGTAAATTGATCAAATGCTTTCATTTTATTAAAAATTGTAGTATTAATATTAACAAAACACTTCTTAGTCCCTATCACTCTTCCATCTCCCATGCTCTTTAAGCTGAATTATGAAAATAAACAATTACCACCGAATAAAATAAACTATTCGGTGCAAACCGAAATAGGTACCCACCTAGAACGCCAATAGTGTCAAATTATGATGGTTCGCAGTAAACGACTACTTTCCAGTTAGATGTGAATATCACAAAAGCCTTAGATTGTGGACGTAAGAAAAAATAATGTTTCTTACAATTTAAATTAAAAAAAATTCTCCACGGCGGGGAATCGAACCCCGGTCTCCCGCGTGACAGGCGGGGATACTGACCACTATACTACCGAGGATATACATTGAAATGTTCAATATGCGTGTCTTATAAAGCAAAACACCGATAATTTTATTTATCAAATTCATTTAATTAATTTAATTTAATAAAATAAAATTTGTACACCTACAAAAAGAATGGTTTTAAATTGTACATTCAAGCTATAGTTCACATTAGAAGACATTGTTTCTTGATTTTTTAATGGTTCACAAACTAAACCGTTCAATGCCTGCCTATACGTAGGTATAGGTAGGTACCTATACTTGTTCTCATTAGTAGCATTGATGCTATTTTTTAATCAATGTTAGTAGGTACTTTCACTTTCAAATTTATTTTTAAACCAAAAAATATAATACCTACGGGTTATCTAAGTTAATAGTACCTAAAAACAAACTTCGCAGTTATTCTTGATCTAATAAAAAAGGTTAATTGCGTTATCCTCAAGATGTTTGAGATTACTTCCTGGGCAAGAGGTAGGTAGGTTCCTAGGTATAATATAGGATTCACCAACCACTAAAAATCCTTTTGTATAAATACATATTTAAACGTAATTTAATATGAAAGGAATTTCTAAAAAGCCGTCATGAAGATATATAACAAAATTAGTGACCACTGCCCACTAATGGACACAAGATTATTAACGTAAAAACATTAATGCTTCACTAAAAGCTTTTCTCTTGGCACTTATTTATTTTGCAGCATTATAGAAAATTATATTTTAATGCTGTTAGTTATAGAATGTCCCGCCAGTTCTGTAATATAATCAATATAATAATTTCATACTTTTATGGAAAATATTCAATCCTGAACGACTGCATATATTTTTTATCCATCCCTTCTCATCATTTTCTATCTACAATAATAACAGAAATAATTTCTCATTCAATTCTAACGTGAAACAATAATCGCCTCAAAGTCAACGGAAAATTGTAAGAGGCACATGGATCTAAAGTCAGCTTAGATTATTACAGTTTATAGAATATACGAACACGAATTGCGCGTGCGCCTCTCGAGGGCGATAGTTCCATGATCTCACAGCTCACCACAAATACTAGACGAGAGCTTATTCTCCAGACCGATTCCAACGTTGCCAAATTTAGTAGTAGCATAACAATATTGAAGTAAATATGTTAATATCAGAAAATAAGAAATAGAAAACTAAAAAAAAAAACAAGAAAACCCAGGCCCAAACCCGGTTGATCAAAGTGTAACTATGTATAAAAATATCAGAAAATAAAAAATAAAAAACTGAAGAAAAAAAACAAGAAAACCCTGCTCCAGCGCGGTTGATCAAAGTGTAACTATATATAAAAATATCAGAAAATAAGAAATAAAAAACTTAAAAAAACCCAGGTCCTAGCCGGGTTCAGAACCTACGACCTCTGAGTTGTAAGCTCAACCCTACTAACTGCTCCAATCAGTTCACGTTCAGTCACATCGAATAGAAGGTTAAAGGCTGCTTGGGCTCATGCGCACCTCAACCACTAAATTTGACGGGGTGGGAGGAATCGGTCGGGAAAATAAGCTCTCATAAATACTAGTATCAGCTGTCAAAACATATATCTGTTGACAGCTGACACTACTAATTTTAATTACAACTGTAAGATGTGAAATACACCAAACTAAAAAAAACCATAAGGTCTGATCATACAACCTCAACTCAACAGAGATTAATTAAACGTAATAACTTATAGTATATGTGTTTAGTCCTCTAAAGGACAACAACACTTTTGAACATCCTTGCCGTAAAATATGAACCCATAAATTAAAGCATAATTTCAAAATCATGACCATTTAGAATTTCTACGACCCTGGTGGAATATCAATTCGAAACAACTGACGAGCTTATGTATGTGCATAGGTGTATTATTTGGAACCGATTACAACTGTTAATGTTGTCATAATTCATATTAAATAAACATTTTATGAGGGGGTAAGGATATGTGCGAGAGTATAAAAGGGGACGAACGCTCCCAATAATGTCGACAACACAGTGAAACTTTTACCATGCGGCGTTCGTATGAACCAAATTGAAAAATTATTAATTATCAACTATGCTCAATTAATATTTTTTTTATTATTAGAATTTAAGTGCCTCGACAGCTATATGGCCATTGGCACTATACAAAAGACATACATAAATACACTATCTTAAAACATAAAATATGTAAAATATCATTTTCGCTCATATAGTTCATGGAAATCGTACTAAAATAGGGGCGCTGCCTTGCATGAAATAAGGTAGTTCTGATTTTTTCATATGTTGTATCTGATGAAGTGACGATAACAAATCCAAGTTTTCGACCTCGAAAACCGTCCGGTTCATCTCAAAAACCGTTAAATTTTCGCACTTTTTTCGGTTTTTCTCAATTTTGACCATCGACGACTCATATTACGGTAAAAGTCGTTATATACAATCGGAAAGTAAACAAAATGTGCAAAAAACGAGACAAATTTGGCTAGTGTGTGTGAAACAGTTTCTCAGATATGGCAAATCAAACTTCTACAACATTTCCAAAAAAATAAAAATTTCTGATTTTTTTTCAGTTTTTGTACATTTCAACCATTAAGAAAGTATTTTCAATGTGTATCATTATAATGTGAAGAATGGCTAATCTCACAACAAAATGAATCATCCCATCATCATCCCATCATCATCCCATTCTAGCACAAATAAAAAAAGACTTGCTCGCCATACAAAATTCAAATAAAGAGGTGATTATTGTTTGGATTCCATCACATATCGGAATTATGGGCAATGAAAAAGCCGACCAGATGGCCAAAGAAGCATGTACATCAGACAATCTACAGGCACAAACTAGTCCAATTCCTTACTGCGACTTATTGAACTGCATAAACAAGCACTCTAGGAAGATGTGGATTGAACGATGGAAAAAATTGAAGAACAACAAGCTGCAAAAACTTAATCCAGACTTATTACCAAACGAGACAAACCCAGCAGGTCGGCGCAACCAAGTAGTTATACATCGACTAAGAATCGGACATACGAAATTAACTCACGAACATTTATTGAAAAAGGAACCAGTGATTACCTGTTACGTGTGTGATCTGCCAATGACCGTGGAACATTTAATAGTCGAGTGCCCACTATATCATACAGAACGAGTAGTGTACAAAGTGTCAAGTGACCTTAAGTGTGCGTTAGACAAGAAAAACTATACCGGAACAATCAATTTTTTAAAAGCGATAGACTTATTTAAACGAATTTAATTTTTTTTTCTAGTAACCTACATATAAATTTTAATAATCAGCATACTGAATAACCAAAAAAACACTATACCACCGCTAATAACCTATCATGGTTGATGCGGGTTAAGGAAATAAAAAAAAAAAAAAAAATGACACTAATTTCGTTCAATTACACCTAATAGCACCTGAGATACAGCTGTTCAAAGTTGATGCGGTAGATATACGTATTATATTATACTTCTATAAGTAATTTAATCTTTACATGAATAGATAATCTCATAAAACCCAGGTAACATACTATAAGTATTCAGTACCTATTTAAAATATGTAATCCCTTTCAGGTGTACATTATTACTAGAACCTGCTAGAACTTTTTCACAACTGCGATGACGAAACTCCTTAGCCCCTGCTAAGCATGATTTCCTGCAACCGCAAGAAAGTTGGTACCAACAACTGCGGTTGTGGAAAAGTAGGACTCAAATGCTCGGCTGTTTGTAATCACTGCAGCGGTCAATATTGCGAGGACATACCAGACCTTATTGACGACATTGTTGAGTCACTTATCGACGATCCACCGTCAGATGACGATTTAGATCTACCTGATGATGAAGAAGTGTTGACACAGCAAGCTGCCCCCAAAAGAATTGTTGTGGATTTAGAGGATCAGCCTGGTCCGTCAAAGATTTACAAAAATAACTAGTATATAAATAATAAAATACATAAGCAAGCTCAATAGTGCATAGTTTTTGAATATATTTCATATTATAAAAAAAAACTTCAAATAATAAATTTGTACTTACTACAACGTTTTTTTTTATAATTATAACACTTATTTCGCTTATTACTAATCTCATCAGCTTTGGACATCTGTATCTCAAGAACTATTAGGTCTAATTAAACTAGTGTCATTTTGTTGAAAGATTAGCCCTTTTCCATTATTGTTGTGATAACTTTTTCGTGAAAAACTTAGAAAAAAATCTATTTTGGAAATTTTTTACAAGTTTGAACTGCCATAACTCAGAAACTATTCAACCTACAAGGACGAAATTAGTCTCGTTTTTTTTGCAAATTTTGTTTGCTTTTAGATTGTATATAACTACTTTTGCCGTAATACTAGTCCTTGGTGGTTCAAATTGGCAAAGCCTGAAAAAGTAACAAAATTTAAGGTTTCTGAAATATTTCACAATGATCCAGAGGGCTTTCGAGGTCGAAAATTTGGATTTGTTATTACCACTTCATCAGATACAACATTTCAAAAAATCAGAACTACCTTATTTCATGTAAGGTAAAATGTACCAATTCCATGGACTAATAGTTGTTTTGAGGAATTTCAATGTCTTTGGAATTTCAGCAGTGAAGTTTAAAAGTTCTTTCAGGTTTGGTCTCAGGTCTAGGCGCTTATATGTAATGGTGTATTCCTGGCAGTCGGTGAGAATATGATTAACGGTTAAAGCACTATTGCAGTGACGGCAGATGGGAAAATTAGGTTCCTACCGGTTGCCCTCAACATGGGGTGTTGTATAGCACCTTCCAAGCTTTTAAGCAAATCTCTTCTCCTGTCAAGCTCGTCTCCATTTGTACCGATTCACTTTCCTCAATCAATTAACTCAATGCCATCTTTACTGACCATCCAATAGTTCAAAACATCCATGACACCTATCAATCAAACTCTCTCAGCTCGTGATGTAACAGTCTGTCTTATCTGGCTCCCATCTCACATTGGAATTACTGGCAATGAAAACGCTGACCATCATCCTCTTCCATCACCACAACAACATTCCAGCTCCCAGATATCAATTAATATTTAATAACTATTAATACTCATATACAAGGTATCCTACAATTACCAGATTTCACAGATAAGTAGCTAGAGTTCATATAATTACCTTTTTGGTGTGCGTTATCGATTGTTAATGTCCTTCCAGCACATTACATTATCCAAAATAGGATGCAGACGTACCTTTCGTTGCGGCAATGATGTGTCTTACGTGTTTTTTTCTAATGTTCCACTGATAGTTCTCGTCAGGATGATCTTTGTTGTTTAAGTATGGTCAATTAATATTTATGAAAAGCGAATATTAATCTTATTGTTATATTCATTTGCATAATACAAAAATATGGCTATATACACGGAAAACATCATCGTTTTGAAAGTTCTCAAGTATTTTCAGTTAGAAAAAGAAGCTGGTAATTATTAAATTATTTCGAATTTGACTGAATACGATCCCAATGATTTTATTCATCAAATTAAAGGTTAGTTGTATGTCAACATAGCAAATAAAATAAACCCGGATATACGTCACAAACGATGACGCACACCAAGAAGGCTATTGAATGTACTATACTTATCTTTGCCGGTAAATAATTTCATTCAACCAAACACAGATGGCTTGAAGAAGCACTCTGTGCAATGTTTGGATGATATTCTAAAAACTGCAAAATCGTATTCTTATAAATTGGTTTTTCCCACCAAAAAAGATATAACTCAACCATCGACACTGCGTGTCGCAAGAAAGCAAGCAACCGACGTCGACATCAACGTCGAGTCTAAAACACCCCATTTGAATGCATAGTTGTCCGTCAGTCAGGGTGACATAACGGCGGTACGGGCTCGACCCTCCCTTTCTTCCAATTCGACTATAAATTGTCATAAAACCGTCAGATCGTCTGATTTGACAGCTGGGGGTAATTAAAGAGTGAATTTATGTGAGCATCGCCACCCGCATCTAGATGCCGATGCCGAAGCGCTGCGACGCTAAACACAGCCACCTAGGATAGTTTCCGACTCCTTCGGGGGATCGTTTTCTCTCTTGTCTCTTACTCGTTTTGTGTATTTCTGGCTTTCGTTTTGCAGAAATTGCTTTTCAACTAGATTACCAGCATTGACGTGCAAATAAAATGAAGGCAATCATTTATTACGATATTTAGTGTAGAAAACGTTCACTTAGTCACTTAAACGGATGACATAAGCACAAAAGACGTTCCTAAAATGTCTGATATACAACGAAATCAAGAAAAAATATTCTATATTCAGAACCATATATATGTAATGCTGTTATTACTAACGTCATTGAAGGTTAGAAAGTGTTATATTACGAACCTATTCTTCCCTCCCTCACCTCCCACCCTCTAAAATAATGTGATCTTTAATCTATTTAAGATGAATATTTTTTATATTTAAAAATATAACACATTGATAAATATTATAATACCTATTTCTGGAGAGGTACAATCCATCAAGTCCATCGAAGGACAATTTTCTTGATTTATTATTCGCGAACTTAATATCCATCCCACATTTATTTATATTGGTGACAGTAGTTGTCAAATGTAATATTTTAGGTGTGTTCAGAAGGAAACAAAGATTTATTAATTTTGATCGGGATATGATGGTTGTAAATAAAATAATATACAAACCTCGGTAGGAAGCTTCATTTCTGTCTCGAGATAATAGATAACCTCGACGCTTCGCGTCTTGGCTAACCACTCTCTCGACAATAATGGAACTCTTCCCACCTCGGTATGTAATATACTATTATTCCTTGTTATATTTAATATGAAGCTCACAATTATGGAACTCTTCCCACCTCGGTGTGTTATATACTGTTATTCCCTGTTATATTTAATATGAAGCTCACAATAATGGAACTCTTCCCACCTCGGTGTGTATTATATCCTTGTTATATTCAATATGAAGCTCACTTTAAATCCTCTGGCATGAACGAAGTCGTTCATAATTTGTCTTATTTTTCACGGGCCAACCATTTATGTGGTTATACATACAACACGCCGGTCTAGGCTGTTGCAAAGTGGGGAAGGGGGAAAAGCGAACAAAACGGAACATGGTATTGGGGTCAAAGTCTAAGATACCGAAGAACAGTATCTCATTTTATTCATTCATTACAATGGAGAAAGGATATTGCTTAGCAGTTTTTAAAATTGAAATATATTTAGCAGAACATAATGGACCGCAACCCTACCCAGTCTAATACATAAAATTAACCAAACGAATACACCGTAACAACTACCCAAGTTATAATCATTATTTCCTTTCCATCTTTATTTAGCTTCCCATCTTTATTTAGCTTCCCAAAACAGCGAACGACTCCATTACAACAAAGTTCCGACCGTGTACCTAATCCAGGAAAATACAGACAAATTTATGAGTCAAATTACACGTCCCCAAACTTCAATCATCCCGAAAACTCGTTCCGGGAATATCCCGGAATATCCAGAAAGGACAGTTCGGCCGTCCTTTTACGATCGGACATCACGCGACGCGTAATCAGGCCGTAACGAGTGACCGGTTGGTGATTCTTAATCCACTTTAACCTTTTAAAAGGTAACGAACAAAGAAAACTGGATAGTGGTGTTGAATAGGGAACTGTAGAAAGGGCATGGAACGTTTGAATTATTTCTCTTGAAACTGTATTTGTGGTTAAAACTGTAAAATTACTGATACTCATTGTAACTAATTTTCACTGAAAACTGTAAGAAGAGTAAAAGTAATCGCATTGCCGATTCTTTAGCCAGTGAAGCAGTTGGACTAAAAATGTTAGGGCCCAGTGACACCTACGGCAAACGTTACACCCATGCTCAATCCCTTGAGAGCTGGGATGGAGTCAAAGGATGCAATCCTGCCAGGATCACCCTGGGAGACCCTGGGAAGCAGGTGCAGAAGAATTATTTGGCAATGACCAGGAAAAACCTACGTTTAACAGTATGATTTCTGACTTGCCACTGTCAGCTCAGAAAACACCTCCATACGGGGCTAGTGGACAGACCTCTATGCAGGATGTGTGAACAGGAAGATCTATTAAATTGTTTTACCTTCCATTCTTTCTCCTTTTATCTATAGCAGTCTTTCCCAACGTGGGCGATAGCGCCCCCTTGTGGGCGCTGCAGGCCTAAAGGGGGGCGGTAAGAGACCCAGAAAAAAAGGGGGCGTTGTGTAGGGCTTTGGGGTCGATTTATAATTTCATCTACCTAGCTAGGAAGACTCTTAGACACCGACTGAGCTCTCGACCGCGGGCAATCAAGTTTAACAAGTTTTTGTTAAATAATCCGATTTGTACATTCCTGTATCAATCGGCTGGTTCTTGCTTGTCGAGTACGATTGGGCATCGAATGAGATAAACGAGTTTATGCACGTTTGTCTTATTCCTGTTGGTGCGTGCTGCTTATGCAATCCTATATAAACGACGTAAATTTATTTTATTTTCATTTGCGGTTTCGCGCATAATAGATAAGCAGTACTTCATTTCAACACTTACGTATTTCTCAAAACAAAACAATGTCGGAAGTAAAAAAGAAGTGACGGCAATACTCTGCGGAATATATTAAATTCGGATTTGTTGAAAATCCCACAAACCCGTCGTCGCCTTTCTATGTCTAAAAACATTTTCGAACGAAGCAATGAAGCCTTCAAGACTGCAAGATCATTTGAATAAAATGCATCCAGATAAGAAAGACAAGAATGTAGCACATTTTCAAGACCTAGAAAAGAAGCATAATACTCAGCCAAGTGTATCAAAACTATTTTCGGCGGCTGCTAAGCAAGATAACGACGGACTTCGACCTTCGTACAATATCTCTTTGTTAATTGCTCAAAAAGGCAAACCACACAACATCGGAGAAGAGTTAATTATTAAAGATGAGAAAATACGTGAAGAACTATTGTTTGCCAGAAATTTGGAGACAGATACAAAAGGCGAAACCATATTCAATACATTGGAAAAGTTTTGTGAAGATAAAGAGATTCCTTTGAAAAATATTATATCAGTTGCTACGGATGGCGCTCCGGCTATGACAGGGCGCCATAAAGGCTTCATAGCGTACTTAAAAAATAAAATTCCAGATGTCCTTGCTATACATTGCGTTATTCATAGACAACATTTGGTTGCTAGAAACTTAAGTGAACGACTATTTCAATCACTGCAATATGTCATCAAAGCAGTCAATAAAATCCGTAGCAGCTCTTTGAATGATAGATTATTTCATCAGCTTTGTCTTACTAATGACGAAGATTTCAACCGTTTGTTGCTTCATACTGAAGTTCGTTGGCTGTCAAGAGACAATTGTCTAATTCGATTTTACAACCTGTTTGACTCTGTGATAGAGTTCTTGGAAACTAAAGATACAGAACTGCGCAACAAGCTCATAACATCAAAGAATGATATAGCTTACATGACAGACCTGTATAAATTGTTCAACGACATGAACCTCCAACTGCAAGGCGATGAACTAAATTTAATTAAAACAAAAAATGTCGTTGCTGCTTTCGCAGCCAAACTGCTTCTGTACAAAAAGAATATGGGCAGACGTGACTTTCACAATTTTCCGAATTTATCAGTATCCTGCAGTAACGAAGACTTGTTTGCCTATTGCCAACATTTGGAAAACCTCCACATTGACTTCACCGAACGATACCAGGACATTTTAAACTTGGAAATACCAGACTGGGTGTTGGATCCGTTTTCAAATGTCAACACAGCAATGTCACCTCAGCTGGAAGAAGAACTTATAGAATTGACAACAAACGGAGAAATAAAAATCAAGTTCAAAAATGGATATCAAGAATTTTGGCTACAAAAACCGATCCCGCAATTGTACCCTGGATTGTGGTCAATTGTTCAACGATTCTTGATAGCATTCCCATCGTCATATTTGTGTGAACGTGGATTTAGTGCTGTGGCAACGCTGCTTACTAAAAAGAGAAATGGTTTGCGTGTTACCGAACGTGGCGACTTGCGGCTGTTTTTGAGTAAATTGGAACCTGATATCAACAAACTTATTGAACAGCATCAGATTCAACCTTCACATTAGTTTTTATATAAGAATTGATTATGTTTGTTTTATTTTCAATAAAAGATACTCTGTCCGAATACTATAAAGTTGCGTTTTAATAATAAGTTATAAGTAATTAGCGGTTTTTAAGTATGTTTAAAAAGGGGGGCGTTAAAAAATAATTTATTCTTAAAGTGGGCAGTAGACAAAAAAAGGTTGGGAACCCCTGATCTATAGTATCTCTTTGTCCTACTCTTCCTAGGAGTATAATTATATAAAAGTATGACTGTATGAATCAATTAACTTACAGCGCAACCCGTCTAACATTCAGAATCTGCTACTGGCCATTCGGAAAGGAAAGATAGAGATAGAGAAGCGCCATCTGCAAGTCCCGTCTTGTGTTTATGGCTTGTCGGACACCAGTATTAACACATCCAATATCCAACCGACAAGACATTATCCAGATATGAATGACGTGACCGGATACCAACAGCTCGAAAAGCAGCACACACGCCGTTCCCTCTAACATGTTCTGTAACCGCCGTATTTCTATTTTCTATTCTATCTGATTCGGACAGAACGTTCAGATTTGATGATGTGGTATTTAGGAACGATATCAGAAGTTAATTAAGAAATAATTCCCAGTTCAAATGATTCCATTTATAATTAATAATTTTGAAGCTGTCTTTATGTCATTCCGGAATGACGTCACTGAGAGATTGGAGGGATTGGAGGCCGCAGTTCTCATTGTTTAGTGATAAAAAACGGATAATAGTTAGACTTTAATTTATAATTAGTTCTTGAAGATATTAAAAATGCCATCGTTTTGTGGTGTGGAATGCGAGAAAAAAGAGATAAGGTGTCGTCTTTTTGATTTCCTGTTTTTGTAACGAAGAGAACTGACTATTTAAAATATCTTTAAGGCTAAACTCGGACGGACCACAGCGACGCTCTAATTCTATTGCATTTTTACTATAACCACGAACTCCGTCCTCTAACAACCACAATTATGAAGTTTTCGTGATGCGTCGCTGTGGTCCGTTTGAGCTTAGCCCTAAACGTTTCCTCCTGTTCCCACTCAACTCAAGCTCAACTTTAAACACAATATGGCCCACTTATCAAAGTCTTGTGTTCTGGAATGGTCTATTGAGATAATTTAAATAAGTTCATTTCATGCTGCTTTCCTCGGCATTGTTTTAATTGCTTAGGTATTTTAAAATCTACATCTGACTGTCTATCATTAAATCAATACAATACAACCAAATAACGAATCTAAAATGACAGTTTATCCTCAGGACGACTGTCATTAGTGTCAAGTTATCAGTTGGTAGACATACTCTATTGGCAACAATTCACCACAATGTGTATAACATATTGCATACTTATTAGATCTACAGTGACCATAGTCAAGGTAACTAGTTCTTGTTATTCGCTCCATCTACTGATTTGGAAGAAGCTGAAAATGTGTTTTGACCCTGTCCACCCTCTGATAGAAATGTTACGTCAACACCACTGTTGGCAATATCTAATGTTTATTTTTAAAATGTATATCAAATTTTGAACTAATATAGCAGTTATTCAATGAACAGTAGCATATCATACGTCGAGCAATACAGACTAATGAAATATTACCGGAATTTCATTATAAATCCGCAGAGTTTAAAAAGCCCAGCTAGTGTGGTACGCTGTTAATGTGTTCACCAGTGAACGCTGAACAGCTATCCATTTTGATATAGTTACTGGGAGAGATGGAATAATAACTCACGCCAATTGCAAACGCCATTTACTTTATTTATGTAGTGTGATTTATCATACACTTTGATTAGTTTATGGCTTTTATGGAGCGGAATGTGAACGGTGCTGATGCAGACTTTCTGCACACATCGATGCACGTAGTCCCTTTTATAATCAAAATTCTACCTATTTCGGTATCGAATACCACTACCAAATTACTAATAACTGTGATTGAATACATTGAAAGAAGAAATTGTTATCGGTTATATTCAAACGTATAATACTAAAGAAGTACACAAAGTAGTAAAAACTATTGTTATATACAGTGTCATTCCCAAAGTATGCACCACTGACAGAAAAAAAGAGTCGGATTGAAGTATAGGCAAAACGTTTATGCGCAACTGATCCGCGCATTGTGTCGCTGCGTTCGCGCGAACTACAAGACTTTCCACATAAGCAAAAGAGAATAAAATGGTTCAAAATATTATAAACTACACTACAATACATTTTGCCCTTGCCCTTAATGTCTATAAATATTATGAAATATCCTAGTATAATAACTTTTAAGTCATTAAAGATGAAAATATACAAAATCAATCAAATATTGGTTGGTGTGAATCTGGCTTCTCTTTGTCAATGTCAAAGTGAAAGTGTCAAAAATTAGAATTGCTAATGGTGAAGAGGACTTAGGATTAAGTTTAGTTTAAAATTCTCATTGAATTGAGATTTCATATTTTCAGAATCGAATTATCTAGGCTTTCTTTTGGGGATAAGGTCTTGGCGTTCAAATTGGTGACCACAAATTGTCAAAGCTGTCAAAATCACTCCATCACTTAATGGCTTATATCTTTTTTATAACAATCTAAAACTTGACCAAAATACCTCATCCCCAAGACAAAGGTACAAGTTATATTATGTTTAAATTTCAACTCTCAATTTTACTGTATTCTTTAGATTTGTTGCATACAAAATGACCCAAATTTTGTTGCAAGTCAGGGGTGCCAACTGTTTTGAGCTGTCTAAATTGTGAGGCCCCTCTTAACAAAACACGCGTTCACCAGGAAATTGATGATCGCTTCGGTAGCGCTACGATGTGATGACCGCGACCAATTATACTGAATACGTTCTATCTTTCTATTAAAGTAGTTGAAAATATAAAATTTTATTTTAGTGCTACATTTTTTTAAATAAACTACTGATCACATTTGTCATATGTGGTCCATAAACGGTAATAATATTAGAAATTCATGGCACTGCTTGTGAAATAAAGACGTTCCAAAGGGAAATATATTTCCAAAGTTGGAGATATCAAATAAACAATAATCTTTACTGTCAGAGTTGCTCAAGTAGTTTTGAAGTTCTGATAGCTATAGATCCATGCCCCTTGTGCTATTGTTCTGTTTCGTTCGCTTGCCAGAAGAGAGAACCGCGGATATATCTACTTATATTGGGTTAGTTTTTCTACAAAAATGTCAAGAAATACTATAAATAAAGGATTTTTGTAAGGACAAGTGGATAAGTTTGTTTTGCTAATTTGAAATAGTTTTAACAGTTTGTGGGTAAGATTATACAATATACGAAGATTTTTATTGAAAGTTACCTCCTTTTAATAAAAACAAGACATACTTATATTCAGACCCTTGTGCGAATTTTCAATAAACGCCCCAAATTTGTATTACGTTCATATGAGTACAGATACGGGTTAAGTATTGAATATTGAATAATAATTTCTCATAACTTAATTTTATTTTCAATATTTCACAAGTACAAGTCTGTAACGTTATATTTGGCCACTATCATTGGAATATTTAAATATCTACCGGACGGTGAGTAGCCAGTCCTTTCTCCTTACCAACATATGATTCTCGTCGAGAACCTGTAGCACCGATCACCGCTGAAAGGCAAATTTTTACATTTAATGTGCGACGGATAATATTCGTTGGTGAGGATCAGTATACACTGATATTGGACAAATATTTCAATTCTTCTCTCCTATATAGAGAGAGAAATGAAGAACACACTACGAATGTGTAAATTATTTCTCGAAGCGGAGCATGTGAACAGGAAAAGAATATGTAACGTATGTCGATTGCTCATCGCATGGTTCAATTTAATAGCGAGTAGTAAGAATAAGCTTTTTTTCTCCTGTGAACCATCAACCGACAAGGTTAAGAATTTTTAATTGTGAGAGGTTTACCTCAAACTCTTTTTTTTCCTTAGTGCATTTAATGTGATTGGTAAGTTGCATTTACGTATATGCTTTTCATTTCTGATTTTTGCTTTTATATTTTTCCCTCCTAGTGGTAAGCGCCAGATACACACATACAATGATATTTTTTTATCTTTTTCTTTTTCTTTCTCTAGTTTTTCTCATACAGTTGATAAAAGGTTCACATGTATATAGTTGAAGTCTTTAAAATATGTATATATAGCTAATTAATTAATTCAATCTAATTACCAACCTAGAATATTATATTTCCGGAATACATTTTCTCATTATATTTTTTTATCGCCTTCTGTGATTGAAATAAGTAGTAAAATTGAGTTTTTATGTTATATATATATTGTTTCTTTGATTTCTTTGATGAATGGAAATAAATAAGATATCCTTAATAATATCATATCACATTTCTTTATTGCTTCTTTTGTTTTTTTTTAATAGTGAAATACAGGATATTTTTTTATGAGCCACGTTCTTAAATGTATTTCTTAAACAATTGTAAACGAATTACCTACTGCAGATATCCTGACATACAAAAAATGTAACTTTTGCTGATACACTGTATCTTTCGTAGCACTTTGTACCTGGAACTTAGTAGATACCTGTGACTTAGTACCTGCAACTTTGTACCTGCGACTTCGTACCTGCCTCTTCGTACCTGCCACTTAGTACCTGCCAATTTTCCGGACGAAGTAGTTTCTATGGGGTAGAGACATCTCAGACACCTAGGACCTGTCCGAGGAAATTAAGGAAATTAAATCAATGTAAAAACAACGTGCTTCAACAAACAACAACAATTTTTTTTTACTGTGATATTAGTTTAAAGTCATTATACAACTTGTAAATTTAAAAACGTTGTTCATATTCCTTCACTTCCAACATTTCCAGGTTTGTTGATAGAGAGTTGTGAGGTGAAAAACAAGTCGACTAATATTATTCAGGGTGGCGCCCACTTACCTTTCTTGATTAACTTTAATAACATTTCTTAACTTGATTTATTAATTTATTAAATTCATATTCATATATTGTTCTGTATAAAATTAACTTCAATAAAATTATGTGCCACCGAAACGGCATTATTTCCTTTAAGCATTGTTAGTGAAGTTGTAGATCATGTGTCATCTTCAAACAATGGCTGCCATTGGTTACAAGTGCGCCTTCTGCTTATAATTGTGTTTATACGGGCGTGTATGTCGTAAAGTAAAACAATTACTATAGTCGCTTTAGGCCCAATAATTTACCGCTCTATCGGCAATAATAGTCCCCGCAAATAGTTTCGACGATCTTAGAGCTTTAAGAGGTACTTAGAGCAACTGTTGCCAAGCCGATTAAGGATGATTTGGAATGTTTAAGATTCGGATTTCTATGAATTTGGGATTATTTTGATTCATGTGAATGTACATATTATAGTGGAGAAGCTGGATTATATAAATTTTAGGTTATTGTGTAGTGAATATATAGGGGACGATCATTTTATTTGATTTTATTTTAGGTCGAAGTGAAAATCATTGTTTTCCAGTATTACCGAGGCTATTATCAGAAACAGAACTATTACTCTTACTCTATTACCACAGATTATAAAGAGAACATATACGAATCCCGGTGAAACATCAAACGATTTTCAGCTCCGTCGTCAATGATCTTGGACCTTTAACTCGGTATGGCCGCGATGTTGCCAGTTTAAAAATTTTTCTGAATTTCTCACCAAATTGCACTGTTGACTCGGGGACAAGAACAATTTCTAGTGCCGGATCTAGTTTTTTTGGAAGTTTCCACTAAATCTTCAAAACTGCGCCATGAATTAAAACAATAATCATAATCGAAACAATAATCATAATCGAATATATATTTATGTATTTATTAAATACCTATATGTACATTCCTATGATTTGTTATAAATAGTCATTACTCTTGGGAGATTAATTAATAAATACATTTTTAGATAACACAAATAATTACAAAAATCAACCAAATTTTAAAGTACAAATAATTCTTAATTTATTTATTATCAAAGGGAATACCATACACACCTCTGCAAGGGAGAATTTTGATAATAATTTGTAGCACCAAAGTTAATATCAAAAACTTTAAAATTTCTTTTATTCATTTCATAATATTAATCTATACCACTATATTTTTATAGTTAATATTACCACAACGCACAATCGATTAGTCATATAACACAATTAATATCGACGATTGAATACCTCCAAACAATGAAGCAAACAAAAATGGCGTTATGAATTTTGAGCACAAATTACAAGTGATTTTGAGCATGTTTTGATGTGGTTTGTGAAAAAAGTATATATTTATGGTATAATTTTTATACATTAGGTATAATCTTTTTAATTGTATAATTCTTTTAATGTTAATAAAATTGATTTAAAACAAGTAATTATCGAATAAATGTATCTGTATAACTATCACACTTAAAAAAATGCTTATAAAATATTTGACCTATGATCGTAAATTGAAGGAAATATTATGCAAATTGACAACCCTGTTGAGAAATTTCGCGAAGCAGCCCGAACGGAGTCGACATAAGATGATGGGCATTTAAATGGGTATGTCCACCCATCTCTCTCTCTTTTTACTGTTCTCTATCAAGCTTTCGTATCTGTTCTCTTTATAATGTGCTATTACTCTTTCTCTATTAGTGGATGATGTTTGGTACCTACCTCAAGTTAGTAGGCGATTGCCGTATTTCAATAATGGTTCTATCTACTTCAAATCATATTTACCAAACACCATCTACAAGCAGCTCATAAAATCAGTGAATGCAGTAATTGGATTTATATTTTTTCGATAATCTAAGTCACTTCCTACCAATTTAAACATTGAGCGTTAATAATTTATGGGATAAAATGTGATAAAACCTTTACTTTATTTGATCACAAATGGCATATAAATGAGAGTATTTTCTGGAAAACAATGCAAATGCAATCTAAAGATATCGCCACGACATCTAATTGTATAGGTTATAAGGAGTCTCAAAGGAAAAAGAAAACCCTAACTGAACACAATGTTTATGACATCATAAAAATTACTAAGCGTGTTTGCGGTATTCTGGAAAGTGTGCCCATTAAAACTGTAATGGTTTTGTAAGAATACGGGGGGGGGGGTATTTTATATTTTTATATTTAGCTACGAAATTTTTTATACAGGTAGAACTTATGAATTGACGGCGTCACCAATGCGTATATTGAAAGTATACAAGACTAGTATAAGCATTCATAGTGTTCTTACAGTGTATGGTTTCACAATGTGTAACAAAATAAAGTTTTAGAAAATTTACAGATTTCTGCGTAGTTGTCGCGTATACTTTCTGATACTGATGCAGGCGTATTAATTAAGAGAATATACAAGGCTAGAACCAACATGTTCTAAATTTGTATAGGATGGCATATTAAAAATGTAATAAAAATAATAAACTCGTTTGTGAGGGAGAAAAATATTTATTGTAAAATAAAAGAAACAAAAATATGAAATTCTTATAAAGTGTATTTATTTAAAAAAAAGAACCTATATTATTTAGAATTATTTTGGTTTGGGAGACATTGAATGCTAAATCATGCTTTCTTTTTCGAGTTTGTTTTGGTTTAGATATTCCAGATGTAGAAGGCATTCCAGCTTGTACTTTATTTTTTGTTTTGGACCCAATAACTCTTCTGGATAATGCTGTTGGTTGAACGCGTACTTTACGAGACAGTTTCCGTTTTAAATAGTTGTAGAGGAGAGTTACCATGATCGTACCGTATCCTTCATCGTACCAGCTCCTATTTTCCACTAACAGTGATGCTAGAGCACTCAAGCGGCGACAATAAATACTTGCTATTGTGGAGAGTCAGTAGCAAAAGTTGCACGTGTTTGTTTATAGTGGTTTATGTTTCATATTAGTTTATGTATTTGTGGCTGGTTCCATGTAATATTTCACCATCTTTCGTAAGCTCACAGATCCTTTCACGATAAGAGTAACTCACTTCAGTACATATACTTATTTATTACATTAATTTAGTAATGAAAAATCATCCAGTTTCCGCCGTAGTTTTGTTTGCGGGTTAGGATTTCTATATTTCCCGCTACGACGACGAGTTGCCTTCGTCGTAACACTTAAAGGTTCCTTCATCTTACCGCCATTTTAAGGTTCTCTTGATCGTACCGGTTACTTTTAAACGATACTTAATGTCTGATACACATCTATGTGTGTTTTCTAGATGTCAAAAAGGAAATGTGGAGCGTGGACCGAAGATGATATGCATCGTGCTCTTATTTCTTTTCGGAAATAATAAGCAAACCCAATTAGCGGGGAAAATGGTATTATGGATTCAAGGCTTACCATCCAGAACTCAGTTTGCAACGTCTCTTGCATGGGTTAAGGGATTCAATCAAGAGAATGTTCATAAGTCTATTATTTATAGTTTATTTCATACGATATTAACCACATATGAATTGTCCAGGGTACGATCAAGGAGCCCCCTGGTACGATAAAGGCAACTAGTTTATTTCATTGTACCATTTGCAGGGCCTTAGTAATTTATTGTTTTCAGGTACTAAATGAACTTGTATCACATTAAAAAAAATTATAAGGTGGTGAAAGAATGGATTTAACTATACAATAATTTTGGGCATAACAACTATCAGTATGTGAGCTACATAAATTGGAAGACGAGAATTGGTACGATCAAGGCAACTCTCCTCTATATAAAGTTTTGTGCCTGGTGGTCTGTTGTTATATATTTCAATGCAGAGGATAGTAAGCATATTGCTTTCAAATTGGACGAGCTAAGGTGCTGCTTGAAAATGTTTACCAGTTTGTGTAATTCTCCTTCCATTTGTGCGAGACATTTATTGTATTTTTCTACACATACTGCACTAGTAACATTTTGAGAAATGTCCGCAACGGTAGTCCGCAACGGTAACTAGAGCAGTATATTTTTCGCAAAAATGTTAACGTACGTAAAAGATAAAAGCAAAATAAGTATGTGTAGTTTTTAAAAATAGTTGCGGCGTGTACAATTTGAAACTATACGCGTAACCGATACCTATCACAGTGCTTCCGTCACCTGTCACTGCTTAACCGACAGTATGTTTCAATTCCGCCATCCATCTCGGCACCATAGGCAAAATAAGACGTTCTCATTGGTTGCGTTGTATCGGTTAAGTGGGTGCTGAGATCGTGGTCGGAATTGAAAGCGGAGTGCCGAGTTCGACGGTGGAATAGAAATTAGCTTAGAGCATGATTTTATGGAAATAATTAACACATGCAATGTTTATAATAGTATTTATTGTATTAAGTGATATAGTACATAAACAATGGAAAGAAGTTAACTACTGACGAAAATAAATTGATTTTTTGCAAAAATTGTAATATTTTATATAAAATTTACTTTAAAGATTTAGTACATACCTATATTATATTGATATAGTATAAATTATTTGAACAGAATGTCATTTTAATAAGCATTTATTATCAGATGATACAAAAACAAATAAAATATAAAATTGACACATTTTAAACGTGATTAACTTTTGACTAAACAAAAAAAGATAGAAACGTGCGGTTTCCACCAATGAGTTTGATATTTCAAAAAGCTTTTCCCCAATAACATTAAAAAAGTTGTACAAGACGAGGAAAAAAATTGTTTATTTCCAAAAAAAATTACTTGATTTATTTAAATAGAATGCCCTGTATATTTTTACATCATCCGAAAGCTGGGTTCTTTAGCTTTTTAAAAATGCCAGCATGTTTAATTTAATTTTTACAAGTAAAGAAGGTACGTGAATTTTTGTGAGTGCGTGCATTCTTATTAATTTCCATATTGCCAGTAAATATTGGTAGATACAACGCAACCAATCAGAACCTCTTATTTTGCCTATGGTGCCGAGATGGACACCTCGTCATGCTGAAGTAAGTGAGGTTAGGTTTGGTTCTTGTTGTTCGTATATTGGATAATATGCTCAGTTTATTAGGCAATCGAATATCTCCAAATCCGATCACTTGAGCTTAAACATCTCTAGTCGCGTTATGTGTGCTTAGAGACTAATGGATTGCTGATGTCACCGGCTAACCATCGCCACTTATCATGAAAGTACGATTCAATTTTCTTAAGGGATCAATTTATTTGTAATAATTTGTGTAGCATGGGCGTTTTACAGTAAAATTGCTAAAGGAGGTTACTCTGCATCATTATTTAAAGGCGTACGATGAAATATTTAAAAGGGATTCAATCATTTGTGCTTTAAATATCACAGCTTTTTTTGTGTTTCATGTTTACAGTGATAACTTTCGTTTCTCCCCAAGTTATTCCCATTGATTCCAGTTTCTGATGAAACAACTCATCCCCATGTCCACTGATTTTCCTTTTAAAAAAAACACCCTGTATATATTGATGCTTTTAAAAATATATGATCATGTAAATTACAAACAATGCATTAATTTTTATGAAAAAAAAAACGAGCTGACATGCGAAATGCTTCATTAACCAAAGTGAACTTCTAAAATATCGAAAAGGACGAGCATTTAAAAACCCAGGGATTACACCCTCAGGTGAGATTAGGGTAAATTTATTCTTTCGACGAGTCATCAATTAGTTGGCCCCTTTTCTTTTTCATTGAACTGGGAGACATTAAGTGTGCAACGTTTTCCTAAGATTTTCGTGAAGTACCTAATAACAATTTATAGAAATTGCGTTTCTTTAAAATTAGGTCCTTTAATTGCTTACAGGATTGCTATTACTCTCTTTGGTATGGATAGCAGGGCTTACTAAATTAGAAAACAATTTATTATTCACTTTAAAAATGCTTTAGTCGGTGAGGAAACTATTTCATTTCATAGTACAATATTTTATAGCACATAATTTTGTATAAAATACACAATGAGATTAAAATATTTATATATTTATATATCAATTTTAATTTAAATTGAAATTTGGTAATATATCTTCTAGTAGACATTATTTTGTCGCTTTAAAAAAACCAGTACGACACTGTGCTATTATTATCAGATTAACGACTACCTTCAGTGGGTTTTGGTCTTAAATCAATCATGTTGGCATAAGTCAAAACGAAATATCATGGAACAAAGTATACCAAATACATAGCTGCCATTATTAATAGTAATTTTAGCCCAAGACCAACAGAAATTGGAGAACGTGTCGCAGGACACACGGTAAGAACCTTAGTTTCAATAATCACATTTTTTGAATCAATGAATGAATACACATATTAATATAAGAATTTATTTCACTCTGTACATATTAAGTATTCTATTAACTGTAATTAATAATACAATGTATGCTGACAATCAACATTTTGCACCGAGAGACTAGCTCGCCGGCCGAGTCGAGGCACATAACGTAACAACGTAACGTAACGGTCAGATAATTTGCGTAGCGTCTCCTCTCGCTCGGTCAGATTTTTTCCTTGCTCCAACCTAACATAAAGAACTGAAGTTCTAATAATAATTCATTGAGCTTGAATCTAATCAATTCAGCACAGGTACATATTAATTCAAATTATTGATAAGAATAATGTCAGTTCAACTCTACGCTTTTTTATTCGCCTTCCTGTTTATTAGGATACTCCGTTTTATCATCGAAAGTCACCGTATCTAAAAGAAAACGATAATGGAAGCTGAAAGGTGTCCATCAAAATAAAAAGAAGAGTCGTCACGTTCTCCGCCTATGGTTTCGCTTCGATACTGAAACAGAATGAGACTTTACGACATGACGGCCATTATTGGAGGACGACCGAGGTATACGATAAGACTTTTCTCCGATACGATACAAACTGTCAAATCTATCGGTGATGGACAACTGTCCTACGTGAACAGAATTACATTGGAGTTTGATACACACAATCAATACCTTGTCGTATCTACGAAAAAAGTTGAAACAGTTTTCTTGAATATTTTTTAATTAAATTGGATTTTTGAGGAGGCATTTTGTGTGTTGAAAATGGAAAATGTGAGCTTGGAACAAAAGCATTATTTAAACTGTCTTATTAATAAAAACTTCTTACTCCGCCCTTACTCTTAGATTAGTCAGAGACTAGTTACTTTGGGACTAGCGTCGGTTTAAAGAAGTACTTAATAGAATAAACTCCGACTAAGGAGGTAATAGTTACTCTATCCTGATTACTGGATTAGGACATAACTTAAGGAAGATTTACAGTTTTATGGTATGAATTGACCAATACCGTGACGTTATGGTGACATATGTTCTGTTTTTTATTGTGTCATGCACAAAACAGTCTAACCTATAGAAGTGAAAGTCCAATAGGATTACCTAGAATGAAAAAATGAGGTGTCAAACCCATCCACCTGAAGCGCTAGTTGCAATTGAGTTGTCGAAATAGGTAAGGCAGCTGAGGCCGAAAAACAGACTAAGGGAAGAAGAATTTCAGCGATCTAAGTGGATGGGTTCAGAACTATTTCATAGCGCTTTTTTTAATGGAAGTTTGTTTTTGAATGACTAATGCCCGATTCCACTAACCATTTCCTAAAGCCAGGTAATACCTAGAACGAATTTAGGAATTCCTAGATGCAATTTACATTTTACCACGCGCTAAGTGATGCCTAAGAGTGATAATATTACGTATTTCCTATCACTTTTTGATCAATCCTTAAAGGATTGTGGGAACAGCTTTGCGAGTGAGGCCCCTTTTTGTCCCAATAACAATATATTGTGGTCCAAAATATCTGTTGCAAACTTTGTAGGATTTATAAATCTGTTCAGCGCTCAATTCCTTTAGTTTTGGATTGCGGAAAAGGCAACCCATTCATTCAACAACAAAGGGTCATGTTTGGGAAACCTATGTCGTTTTGATGCAATGTCTGTACACCCAGGAATGCAACACTTCACACCATCCATTATAAATATTATAATTTTCACACTTGATAAGACTTACAGTACCTAATTAAAACACAAATAACAGCAGCAAATGGCAAAAGGGAACAATCTATGAAAGACAATGGTGACAACAACTATATGACAGCTTTGATGAATTTTTCAATCAAGTCAATCTTCACTGACCACCCAATTGTCCAGAATATACACGACATCTATCAAACTCTCGTTGCTCAAAATATAACAGTCTCTCTCATCTGGCTTCCATCTCACATCGGCATTGATGGTAACGAAACTGCGGACCGCCACGCGAAAGATGCTACCACTAATAACGACTCAACACACATTGTCCAACTCGCAACCGACCTGAAGATCCACTTCAAAAACGCTACACAAGATTCTTGGCGACACCTGTGGCGCAATAGTACGACAGCACTTCATGATATCCATCCATCCACTTCTCCTCTCTCCCTGAACTTCTTAACCCGGAGAGAGGCTACTACAATCAGAAGAATCCGAATTAGTCATACCAAACTCTCACACGGATATCTGATGTCTTCAGGAAATCGTCCCGTTTGCCAAAGCTGTAACGATATTGTGACCGTTAAGCACATACTGACGGACTGCAAACAATTTGCTGCTATATACAAACAACTTGATCTTAGGCCCAACCTCAAGAAAATGCTTCACTGCCCTACCGAAATCAAGAAAGTCTTACAGTTCCTGAAAGCTACCAACCTATACTGTAAAATGTAATTTGAATATTTGTAAAAATTATGTAAATATTTGTATTTATTTTTTCTGTGCCAATGACCAGCGCTGTCGAGGTACGTTAAGCAAAAATAAAAAATAAAATAAAAATATTTTCTTCTTTTCGTGTTAAAGGCCTTAGCTGCCAGGCCTGTTTCGACAACTCAATTGCAACTAGCGCTTCAGGTGGATGGGTTTGAAACCTCATTTTTGTATTCAAGGTCATCCTATAAACTTTCGTTTTGTGTGTGTCATGTCTTAATTTCAAAAATAGCAAGTTATCTATCTCCCAGTTTATATTTTGTGTTGAAAGTAGTATTTCCGAATTTTACATGAAATTCACATGCAAATTGAAGACATCAAAAAAAGGCGTGCTGAGGAGGAACTCCAGATTACTATACAACGCAAGTACATGAAAAATTTGTGCAACAATAAGAAAAAGGAAAATTTAATAGAAAATGATAAAAATATTCTATTTTTGATTTGATAGCTTCAAATTCCTCTCCTAACAATGTTTTTGAGGGATTAGTCCGAATTTTATAAAATTTAATTTTTCTGATCGGACGAATATTCTCTGCTTCTTCCAATCCTTCCATTATTCTCAAATCATCCGAATAATAATATCTTCCTTCCATCGCAAAATAATTACTACTCACTAAACCAACGCAAATACTTCAATATACATAATTAATAATAATAAATTGAATAATAATATGAACTGATAATACGAGTACAAAAACGACAAACTGAGTTTTGAATTACGATATGACAACATACTTATAATACCACAATTGACAGTTCAACAAAACTAAAATTATATTTAGTCGAAGGTTATTCCGAGCTTAAACTACCTATTTCCTTAGAATAAAATTACTACCAAAGTTAGTCCCAGACTAACCTCGGAGTAGCCTTATTCCCTGTCTAAAATGCGTTTATTAATAGCGTATCTGTCAAACAGATGGTTTTAGCATAGAATAAAGTTAGTCTTAGGTTACTCCGTGTTTATTAATAAGACCGTTAATGCTGTTTTACAGGAACTGATAACTGGTAAAATAAAAAAGAGACAACTTAGTTGGTATGGTCATATGCAGGTAAGAATGGAAGGGACGGGAAGAGGGAGGAGGAGGAGGAGGAAGAGGAAGGAGGAGGAGGATGAGGAGGATGAGGAGGAGGAGGAGGAGGAGGAGGAGGAGGAGGAGGAGGAACTTGACTTCGTACGTGCAACCTTCCTAATTCTTATTTATACAACGATTCATGATTTATTGGAATTAACTTCAAGGGAATTTATGTCTTTTTAATCAAATATTATTAAAACTTATTGTTTTGACCAAAAGGCATCACATAATAATTCTTTGCTTTCTATATATCCTTTATCAATATTGAGCTGGGCACACTTTCTTATGGCGTGAATTCCCGCTTGAAAGATACTTCTTCTTCTTCTTCCCTAGCTATCAAAGTGCTTGGTTCCTGGCCCGTATACTCCTATCCCAGTTCCTTTTATTGCTTTTGTATTCCATAGTAATCTGGTACTGATGTTTCGATCACATACCTTCTTGCTGCTTAATTCTGTACCGCTGTATTTGATACTCTAATACTAAATAAATTACAAATTATTTCAAAATAGCACGACACTGGCCTGTACTTTATGTAATGTAATTTACTTTGATCACAGTAATAAGAATGAACTCTCTAGAATAAATGACATACCCATACTAAATTTTAATATTCTTTAATGTTTATTTTATATAATACAAACATATCTCGAAATGACACGGTTGGATAAAAGTAGCATTCACATGAAAAGTGACTTATACTTTTTGAAACTGGTTTTTTGGATCGGTGGATATTTTGGAGTGTTTCCTTTAAACAATAAACTAAAACGCAATAAAATGTATCTGATAGTATTATTTATTTTCGTAATTCTACCAATAACTGTCTATCAAGCAATCGAAATAGTAAATACGTTCAAACTTCCGTTGGAATTTGTCAATAGAATTGTGGAAGTAGCAAAAAACGTTGGATACCTCAACTTCTTCTGGACGTCCGTGTACGGGGGACTTAAAATGGAGCAACATTGGCAGGAACTATTTAAAATCATCTTCGCTTTAAATAAAAAGTTCAAGCACGATGTTAATATCTTTTACCACTCGCTTAAACTCACAATTATGTTTTTGATGTCCGTCGGTGTTCAGACAAACATTGTGTTTTACTGGATTATACCAAATCATTTGATGTTATCTTTATCTTACTTGCTTCCTTGCTTAACGTTTTCCTACGTCTTTATTCAGACTGCAGTACTCTGGGTAATACTGGGTATTCTAGCGGAAAGGTATACTTGCGTAGAAAACTCCGCTGTTAAGATATTGTCAAGGATAGTTTTGAATAAAACCACTTTCGATGTTAATTTTAAGGATATGAAAGATAATCTACTTGCTTTGAATCGAGCAGTTCGGTTGGTGAACTTAATTTTTGGACGAATAATGATTTCTTTGTTTGCTATGCTGTTTTCAGTGGTAGTTAGCACAGTTAATTTTACTTTGTCAATTTATTTGGCTAAAAATGTCCAGGTGTTTATGAAGAGTTTGTCTAATTTGACCAATAGTTTGCTGTTAATGGTAGGTATCATTTTATATTTTAAATTATCAAGAAGTGTAATAGATACAGTATAACCCTCGTATCTTTTGAACGGCTACAATAACATTAATAAAATTTGGAGGGTGAAAATAAAGTGTTGCAAACTTCTTTACGAATGGTAACAGGTGACGTAATAGTAATAGATGACGTCACAGTGCCACTCTGGTCAATAATTATAAATAGGACCTTATGGCAAGTGATATCTCGTTTGAAAGGCATTGGCATTGGCTACATAGCCATATTAATTAATAATAATTAATTAATTAATTAACGGCATCAATAATAATTAATTTTGTTTGGGTTTGAACTAATTTTGACGGATAAATTAAATAAATACCAAAATTATTGAAATTATTTTTTTAAATTTAATTACTTAATCAAATATCAACAATGAATTCTTATAGCAAGTGTTCGAAATGTGCTACTTCCTGACAGTAATACATCCTATTAGTAAACTCTTGTCGTACTCGTTCGAATGAGTCAGCTTAAATTGCATTGCATTCTTCAATAATTCTTTCTTTCAAAACGCCAATGCTATCTGGTGCCGTAGTATAAACCTTGGATTTCAAGTACCCCCATAGAAAAAAATCTAATGGTGTCAGATCTGGTGACCGAGGTGGCCATTCTATAGGACCTCGCCAGACTCATCTACCTCGATATTCTTCATCCAGGTTACATCTTACAGCACCATAATAATGTGCAGGAGCACCATCTTGTTGAAATTTTATTTCCAGATGGCCGAATTCATCTAGATTATCTTCAAGAATTAACGGCTAAATTGCATTTTGTAACATCTCCAGAATCACTTCACCGCTTAAATTTGAATTTAGGAAGAGAGGACCAACTAGGTGGTTTCCCAAAATACCTGACCAAACATTGACTTTTTCTGGAAATTGGGTATGTTGTTCACGAAAGGTGTGAGGATTTGTGTCACTCCAATACCTTACATTTTGTGTAGTCACATTTCCATTGAGGCAAAAAGTACTTTCGTCACCAAAACAAATTGTTTTTGTGTAATGTGGGTTTCGACTAATTTTATTTGTCATACATTCACAGAATTCGAGTCTTCTGTCGGGGTCGTCATCCGAAAGGTGGTGCACCGTTTTCAACTTATATGGATGAAATTTATTTTTAGCCAACACTCTCTGTACTGTACTTTTACTTATTTCACAGATAGACGCAACTTCTGTTGAAGAGGAAGTAGGATTTACTACCATTCCAGCAACTATATCAATTTTTTTATCATCACTAAATGCTGGTCGACCAGATCGTTTGGCATCTTGAACACTACCTGTTGCTTCAAACTTGTGAAGAAGCTCCCTCAAATAAGTTCTCGAGATAGGGCGATCTGGGTATTTCTCATTAAATAAACGTTCCGCTTCATGGGGATTCTTTCTAGATTCACCAATTATTAAGATAGCTGCTACTTTGTCGGCTTGAGTACGTACCATTTTGCCTATGTAAACTCTCAAACGTCTCGTTGAACAATAATAAAATTAAATATTTAAGCTATTTAGAAAAACTTTGAAAAGCAACAAATACTTTTAAATTAAAAACGTCAATTTTTTTGACAACTAACCAGAGGCGAACTGAAAAATCTTCAATATTTAAATGTGAAATAATAATTTTGGTATTTATTTAGTGTATCAAAATTAGTTTAAACCCAAACAAAATTAATATGGCTATGTAGCCAAGGTAAATGCCTTTCAAACGAGATATCACTTGCCATAAGGTCCTTTTTAAAATTATTGGCCAGAGTGGCACTGTAACGTCATCTATCACTATTACGTCACCTATTACCGTTCGTAGAGAAGTACTTTTGAATAGCACTGTATAGTTGTAATATTTAGTATTTTGAGTCCTATTATTGTCCTTATAGCTAATTTAAAAACAAAACATTCATATTTATTTCAGATATTCTCTTTAGTAATTATTTTGTCATGTGACAAGGTAGAGAAAAGAGCAGAAAGTCTAATAAAAACTTGTTTTCGTATAGAAGCATCAACTGGAGACAAAAATGCACTAACTTTGGGAAATTTGGCAAAGGAGTTACGACCTACATTCTCAGCAGCTGGGTTTTTTGAAGTTAACCGTCGGATTTTACCTTCATTTTTTTCAAATTTATCCACATATTTAATAATTATTTTACAATTTAAGTTGTCTTCTGTGTAATGTATCAAAATGTGCGTAGAAAATTAAATATTATCAATTAAAATATAACACTTGGTCCACAAGCAATGTATCAAAGAAGTATTTTTTATTACTAGGAGAGCCCACAATGCTGTATGTTAATCTGCTGCGAAATTTCCGCTTGGGCCCCCCTACTATATCACTTGTCAATAATAATCATCGAATAACTCTATCACGAATAAGGTAATCAAAAATCAATTACCAAATAATATCCAACGATTCACTTAGACGAAAACCATTGCAAATCAAATATGACATTTATAAAGAATAAAATATTAAGACGCGACTTATATTTATTTGAATACATCATAAAGTTTATAAATTATACAAGTGATTACCTCTTCTTCTCAAAACACAATTGTATGATGGTGCATTTGGGTACTGCACTATCATTTTATGCTTTGGAATATCATATACTATACACGGACATCCTGAAGGTTTTCCATTTAAAAATAACGGAAATTGTTTTGTTCAGTACCACTCCAATGTTAAGCGGCTTGATTCATATTTTTTGTTTATTCGCCGTATTTTCAAATAAAAAGAATTGGAATTTGTTGTTTGAAAGTATCTTGAAAATGAGTCGATTTGAAACACAGATAGATCTGATTTGTCACCTTGCGAAATTAGTTTCCATGATAGTTGTTAATTCCATAGCTATTGCTGTTATGTTTTTATTAGATTTAAAATGGACTGCAATTATGGGAATAATCATTGCGATAGTGACAGATTGGGAAATAGTTTTTGTAACTATCGTACTCTGGGATTCATGCACCATCATCAGTCTAAGGTATAACTCCTTGAATACTTTCATCAAAGAAGCTGCTTTGACTAACAATACTAATAAAGGAGTTATGGAAGATGTTAAGAAATACATTATAGTTTTATATCAAACTGCTGATAATTTGAATAATATCAGTGGGACATTCCTGCTGATCTTGGTGGTTCTTACACTTTTAACAACTTTTCGCAGCTTTGATTATTTTTTATTTCAATATGAAGAATACTCTGATTTTACCGAACCACTTTTACATATAACGGATTGTACAAAAAATGTAGTGAGTATATCTTACAATTAATAACTCCTTCTACTTTGATTTGAATCAATATGTGTCAATTTACTAGATGCGATTGTCTTTTTAACAAATGTCAAATGTCAAAATTAGCTGTCATGTTTAGTATGCACACTAGATTTAAGGAGCACAAACTTGTATAAGAAAAGTGTACAGCGGTGAGCAGTAAATAGCAGATGGCGCGGGACTAGCTAGAGGTTAAAAAGACAGAGTTAACCTAACACAACACATCCGTCACATTAGTAGTGTTTATTAAATATTTTAACAATTGGAAAAACGTGTGCTCTGAAAACTACTAGACGTGAATTTAATGATAAAAAGAATTATACACCTGACAGCTAGGCTCTGCTTAAAGCTATCAGCAATCCAACAACTAGGTCTAAGCTGGTAAAAAACTGTAAAGAGTCCCTTAAAATGCTGGCAAGAGACAACAAAGTGTCTCTCATAATGGATGCTGGTACATAATGGGATTGCAGTGAATGAAATAGCATGCCAGCTAGCTAAAGAAGGCTCTAAAGGGGCCTTCACAGGTCCGGAACCGTTTTGTGGAATCATAAAGGATAACATAAGAGGGGAAGTCGAGAACTGACTAGTTATAAGGAACACCCACTCAAATGTAGACTGACACAAGTACACCTCCATACTAAGAGTCTACTGAATAAGTTAGACAAGGAACTCTCATCCAGGTTGTTGAAACTCTGTAAGAAAAATTTGAAGATGATCTGGTGACTGGATACTGTACCCCCAGGAAGCATCTGCACAGGATGGGCAAAGATAGTACACCTATGTGCAGAAAATGTGAACTCTACGATGAAACAGCTACTCACATACTCTGCTTCTGTGAGAACTTACAAGAGCTCAGACGGAAGCACTTTGGTGGGAAAATAACACAACCATCACAACTTCTGAAGATTCCTCCAGATAAACTGGTGGCCTACTTATATAGAATACAGGATGATTCTGGAATGGAAGTGGGTAGATAACATGGGCAATGGTACAAAGAATCAGTTCAAGTGCCTGTGCTGATGAGCCCAGTCCAAATGGATGAATGACAAAAATTATTCACCTCAGAATTGAGTTTTTAGAGCGAGAAAACATCCTCCATTCAGTCACTGAGTCCTAACGACTTTTCAACTCTTCCGAAACTTAAAAATGAACTGCCTGGTCAAAGGTTCTATTCCCCCACAAGAAGCTGTCAACGCCTTCAAAAACTCCATTTCGAACGCACCCAGAATTTGTTGAAAAATGTGTTCAAATGAAAATTACTGTTTTTTCTAGCTATATACCTATGCAAAATGAAAGACAACATATGACAGTGTCCAAAAACTTTACCACAGTTTCGCGATCTTCTAAATATCTGGAATTGTTGGAACCAAATTGAACAATTGACAACCATTTTTATCATTTATATTATTGTCATTAATAGAAATAACCAAAAAGTTAAATGTTTAACATCATCTATCATTATTATTAATGATGCATTAAAACGAAATTATACCATTAAAATGTGAATATAAAGCACTAATGGTTTCGAAGACCATTTCAGAACCAAACAGTTGTTGATAAAGCATGTTCTCTCTGCATACAAATGACTTGTACCTTTTTAAATATATCGTAAGGTTTGTGAATTATTGTACCGATCACTGTTTCTACGCAAAATTCAAGTGTCTCACAGCACACATGGTTTTAACACTACTGTTATATAGTTTCGTGAATTATTTATTGTATAACAACAATTTCAAATTTA